>CAOKZL010003807.1:0-69469 GCA_948472985.1 Iguana delicatissima | reverse complement strand
ACTTTGGCAAACATCTTTCCCCGCTCCCCAAACAGCCAAATGAAGGGATCATGATTCACAGCAAGGGGAACCAGAGACATATATTGATGCAGCATCCTGTAGAGGATTGCTGTGTAGGGCACGGAGTTTTGAAGCAAGAGGCGGGAGTCCCCGCCCCACTATGAATGGCTCTTGTCATCTGTTGTCTGCCTAGCCAAAAGCAATTGCATCTGGGGCTAAAGAGACTTGAGTTCACACTCAGAACACTACGAAGCTATTGCTCAGTCCCAGCAGCAGCAGCAGAGACTACACAAAGGCACTACACAGCCCTAACTGAGTTGATATTGCACATGTCATGAGGCCTTTGCCTCTCCTGTGCTCTTACCCTCAGCTTTCAGCCATAGTAGGGAGAGTGCAGGAGGAGCCCTAACTTGCATTTTATGGTGAGGAGACTCAGGTCTGAATTCAGAGCATAATTCTAGACTAGAAATTATGGAAGAAAGTTCCTTGTACATAGATATGACTGGGCCAGTCAAGAAGAACAATACATTGAAAAGTGCTCTGACTTCTGAATGGGTCAGCTGGCTTTTCTAGATCAACTTCTCTCTTCAGAAACACTTGCAACCTGTACGCATTTTGCCCAGTCAGATATCTCTGGAATAGCAATATGTGGGGTTCATTCCAGCCTTCTGAATTTTTTCATGCCTCCTTGAAAATGACAAGGATTGAACCTAGAACCTTCTGCATGGAAAGCACAAGTTCTCCAGCCCCAAGGTTCTCTTAGACTTCTACCTTTTTTTTTTTTTTTTTGGTCTGCAAAGTTGAGAACTATTATACTATAGTATTATACTATATACTATACTATATTATAGTCAAGAAGTCTTGAAGGCAGATTGGGGACACTCAGCTGTACCACGAATTTTGACTATCTACACACTTCACTACTTTCTAGAGCAGTGGTTCTCAACCTGTGGGTCCCCAGATGTTTCTGGACTTCAGCTCCCAGAAGCCCCAGCCACTATGGTCAATGCTCAGGGCTTCTGGGAGCTGAAGTCTAAAAAACATCTGGGGACCCACAAGTTGAGAACCACTGTTCTAGAGGAATAGTGTATTTAGGGGAGTTGTTCTGCTTGGTCTTGAATGTTTTGTTTCTTCATAATGGAAGTGGTCTTTGACTATATATACATTATTACTGTGTTTTGTTTGTAGACTCAGATGGATGATCTGGAATACATGTATGAACTCTTCTCTGTTATAATACACAAAGGTGGCTGCTATGGAGGACATTATCATGTTTACATCAGAGATATTGATGAACTGGGAAACTGGCAGGCGCTAGTAAGTCCAGTTGTCTGTTCTGTGATCTTTATTTCTGTTGTTAGTCGTAAACCTTGCAAAAATGGGTGGAAATAGGGTAGTGAAACATCTGTCCTTGCTTTATACAGTTTTTCCCACCCGTGTCCTATGTAGGGTTCTTCCTTCAAGTCAATGATGGCAATTTGAAAAGTGTTGTATAGAAAGATACCCTGCTTTAGTCTCCTTCATGTTTTCTAGATGAAGTTTTTTGGGTACTTGATTGGGTGACTCTTCATTTGTCTAATCCAGTGATTCTCTTTGGAAAGGAACTGTGCAAAAGAGTGACACAAAGTGTCTTCCACCATTATGCCTTCCCCCAGCCTCAGACATAGCAAAAATCAGCTTCCCTTTTTTAAAGTGCTCTGTCATTGGTGCAGCAGGTGAGGGGGAGGGAAGTGAAAAGAGAAGGCAGAGGCTGCAAGAGCTTGGTGTTAAGAGGGACAGCATGTATGGCTCAGGGGACCTGTGTAAGAAAGAGATACAGAGAGATGGGAGGGGCAGAGAGGCATAGGATAGAACACCAGGATGCATGGCATTGAGCTGGGGGTGGGGGGCGCAACATCCATATGTACATGTAAAGTGGATCACAGGGGTAAAAAGTTTGAGAACCCCACTGGTCTAATCCATGAAGTTGTTGATTTCTCCTCATATTGTAGTCAGCACTTCCTCTCTGAAATATTGTTTGATTTGAGTATTTGTGATTATAGCATCCTCTATGAGGCATTTTGTATGAAATTATTTGCGTAAGCAAAGACAATTTGTAGGAGTGCTTATGGAGAGGAGAGAGCCACAGTAGAGTAGTGGTTTGAGTGCTGGATGAAGACACTGGAGACTAGGGTTTGAATCCTCACTTGGCCGTGGAAATCCTCTGAGTGACCTTGGGCAAGTTACACTCTCTCAGCCTCAGATGAAGGCAAGCCCCCCTCTGAACAAGAAGACCCTGTGATGGAGTTGCCTTAAGGTCACCATGTCTTTGCTGTTTGTTGATGGAAGCCACCGTGAGTCCTATGCCAGGAGAAAGGGCGCGTACAAATTAAATAAATAAATAAATAATAAACCACGAAGATGCTGAGCAATGCAACATCTTGTTGAGAGGATACTGGTGCTTTGTAGCATTTCTTAAACAGTTTCAGCACCAAAACTTCATTTTTCTGGTTCATAATTTGAAATACACAGTATGGAAGAGTTGAATCACTAAATAGTAGAGCATGGGGTTGTTGGAATTGATATAGACTAAAAGGAATCCGGAATAATAATATTTGGCTACATATGTTTGTATAAGTGTTCATCTGCCAGTAGAATCAACTCTTCTGGTGAAAAGGACTCTTCATCACCCCATGTGCTCCCCAGCTCTGCTCCAGTAGACTGGGGCAGATTTGGAGGGCATAGAGACAATCCCATAGCATAACCAGAAATTTGCTTGGGTGGTAAATATAGACTATGTGTGACCTGCAATGTAGTAATATCTTTTACTTCTCCAAGTTAATTAAAAGGCTGATAAGCAACTACTACTACTATTATTATTAGCATCATCATCTTTATTTATATTCTGCTTTTCTCCCCAAGGGGACTCAAAGCAGATTACAAACTTAAAAAGCATAATCAAAAACTGTAATGTACAAAAATTAAAACACAGATTAAACAGCATCATTTACAATTCTGTCTTTGGGGTCTTCAGTATCTTGCTATTTTTTGTTTTCCTGGAGGAGGAAGGCAGCTTGAACTATGAAGATAAAGATCTGAAACAGACTGAGAATGACAAAGAGATGGAAAATCCATTAACAATTCTGAAAAACATATTATTGGAGGTACAGTATATTAGAATATACTTAGCACTCAGTCATTATATTTAAACAAATACATATTTGATGCTGCTGTTTAAGTGCCAAAATGTTACCTCATTTTAGTGCAACTCTTGAGCCTAAAAATTTTAGATCCCTTGGATTTTTATGTAGGCATGTTGAAGTAATTGTCTTCTTTAAGAAAAGTAACTTTGGCACAGTCTCCCATATGCTCCAGTTACTTACTCAGACATGAATGAAGACACAAATAAGAATTGGCGGTTGAATGTTGTAAAGAGTCAAATCTACCTTTTCTGCTCATAGGGGGCTGGAGCTGGTTAAAGTGCTGTTTCTGTCTTAGAATGTGCATAATAATGGATAATCCACACTCAGGACTGGACGTATTGTGTTCCTGGGCCACTTTTTGTCCCAATTGTGGATAATCATTTTGTTTTCTGCACTTAGGTCAGTGCTTATTCTATCTTTCAGGAAGAGTCTATGGAAATGGCTGTGGATCGCTTAGCACAGAAAGTTTTGGAAAAAAAAAATGTGTCCTGGAACAAGAAGTACCGCAGGCAATATGGACCAATACGGAAGGTATTGTTTTGTGGGATCCTGCGTATACGTAGATAAATTTGTTGCTGTATGTATTTAAGACTCTTCCGACTTACAGTGACCCTAAGGCAAATAGAATGTCATGGAGTTTTCTTGGCAAGATTTCTTCAGGAGTGGCTTGCCATTGCCTTCTTCTAAGACTGAGAGAGTGTGAATTGCGGAAGGTTACCCAATGGGTCCTCATGGCTGAGGGGGGTTCCCAGAGTCTTAATTCAGCTCAACCATTGCACCATGCTGGTTCCCATATATATAGTTTAGTAAACCAAAGTATATATTTATAATTTATTCCTTTTGATTTATTCAGTTATACAGTTCCTTATATAAGATATCTTTTGCTCTGTTTTTCATACTACTACACTTCACACCGTAGAAACCTTACATTTTTGGGCTGCAATAACTGGAATTGCAAAGCCTGCACAGCCATTTCTGGGAGCTGCAGTGTTACCAGTGCTTTTTTCCTGATTTAGCCTACTGTTTTTATTCTAAGTTACTTGGACTGGCATGTTTTTATTGTATGGGCATTTAAAGTAGATGTTGTAGCATGAAGTTTAATGTGTAAACAGTTTATAAAGTAGTGTTAGTCCTATATGATACAACTGGCTTAATAATTTAGGGGAGGATTTTTGTAAATGAATTGATAAGATTTATCAGAACCAATCTGCAAAATTGTTAATAAATGGGGATACATCAGCAGGCTTCCCCATAACAAAAGGCGTGAGACAAGGATGTCTGCTGTCTCCACTAATTTTTATTGTGGTTTTGGAAATTTTGTTACATAAGATAAATGAGGACTCAGAGATACAAGGTCTGAGAGTTAAGAAAAGAGAACTGAAATTAAGAGCCTTTGCTGATGATATGGTCTTCTTTCTAGAAGATCCGAAGGGTTCAATCTTGAAATTGTTGGAAATCTTACAAAGATTTGGTCAGGTGGCAGGATACAGAATCAGTAAAGAAAAGACAGTAATAATGACAATGCATATGACAAAAAAGCAGCAAATGGAATTGGAAAAAATATCAGAATGTCAACTAACAAAAATTAAATACTTGGGAATAATTATTACAAAGAAAAATCAAGAATTATTTTGAAATAATGATCAAAGAATATGGAAGGATATTAGAAGGGACATGCAAAAATGGACTAAATTAAACTTATTGTTTTTAGGAAGAATTAATGCTTTTAAAATGTCTCTACAACCTAAACTTATATTTCTTTCCCAAAATCTACCAATAATTGGAAATGGGAGAGTGTTTAAAGAATGGGAAAATGAGTTTCAAAAATTTATTTGGTTAGGCAAAAAACCAAGAATAATATTTAAAGTATTATAGGATGCAAAAGACAGGAGAGGGTTGGAAGTGCCGACCTTGAAGATGTATTATTGTGCAAGTTGTTTAGATTGGATTAAAGATTGGATTATATTAGAGAAATCTACTTCAAGAGATCTGGAAAAAACTGGTAACAGATTTGGATGGCATGGTTACTTAGGCTATAATAAAATAGCGGTGAACAAAGATTTTAATAATCATTGCATCCGGAAAACTTTATTAAAAATCTGGCTCCAAATAAAACTGAAATATTATATAGAACTCCCAATTTGGACATCCCCTCAAGAAGCTTATAAGATTGCACCGACAAAGCAAGGAAAGCTTTTGACTTACCAAGATATAATAAAATGGGAAAGAGACAATCCAAAAATGAAGTCGATAGAAGAGTTAAAAGCTGAAGGTCATGTGCTAAACTGGTTCCCTTGGTGCCAGTTGAAAGAAAGGTACAAAATGGACCAAAAATTATATGGTTTTGAAAGACAAAAAATAGAACTAGATCAACTGTTGAAAGAATGTCAAAAGAAGAGAATCTCGAAGCTGTACAAATTATTATTAAAAGGGACTCTGAATCTGAGTCAATAAAAGGCTCAGTGATTAAGTGGGCCCAAAATATAGGTTGTCCAATCGAGTTAGAGGCATGGGAAAAAGTATGGAAAACAGACATAAAATTCAGTCCAAATTTAAATTTAAGAGAAAAATAAAATGCTACATAGGTGGTATATGACTCCAGAAAGACTTCAAACAATAACCAAAAATGGAAATGTGAAGTGCTGGAAATGTGGGGAAAAGGTGGATTTGTTCTAAGGTTAAGAAATTTTGAAAGGGAATTCATGATGAAATTCAAAAAATTTCCAAAGTTAATTTTGAAATGGTACCAGAATTTTATTTATTGAATATATTAGGCCAGAACCGAGAGATTAGAAAACAGCAGAAGATATTACTGTATTTGATCACAGCAGCACGGCTGACATATGCACAACACTGGAAAGATTAAAACAGATGTTCAGTTAGATGAATGGAAAATAAAAATGTTAGATATGACAGAGACTGAAAAATTAGCTAACTCCCTTAAGAACAAAACGGTTCAAAATTTTGAAAGAGAATGGAGAAGGGTAATGCTTTGGCTAAATCTGTGAATGTCTGTGGATTGAGTATATTGATATTTATATGTATATGTATATGTATAAAAGGAAGATAGATTCAACTGGAAACCTTTGATATAAAGAAGCGGGGGGGAATAGAAGAATTATAATAACGAGACACATATTTGTGTCAATATATACTTTTATGTACTTTGAATATAATAAAAATTGTATAAAAATAATTGCTTGTAATAGTTGGTGATGTCATGTGCATTTCTGCTAGAAAATCTAAAAGTGTAAAGAAAGACAACCTTTTCTTTGCATCTCCTAAATCCTAGGAGAATGATGCCATAAGGTATTAAAACTTGAAAAGGCTTTAGTTTCTGAGATTACTTAAATAGGAACAGGTACAACTTTTGTGGACAAAAGGCTCATTTAAATGATCACATCTCACCTTAATAAGCCAAGATGTTAATGAACCTTATGGGTGGAAACACAAATATTTTTTCCCATTCCTTCATAGAAGGAGCAAACAATGTGATGATGTGCCATAAACAATAGTTTTTGTTACATTCAGAACAGAAAACAATGGGTTTACAGATGTGACCAAGAAATAATTTTACCAGAACATGAAGCTGTGGTTTGAGGTTAGTAGTATCCTTGTTTCACAGCCATTTACCACAAAGCCACTTTCAAATTATAACTTCATAACCTGGTTTCTTTCAAAGCCGTTAACCATAATTCACTGCTTGGGGTGAGGAGCCAAAATATGATTGTCCTTTTGTGGCCGGTATATTAATGCTAAGCTATGGTTTAGCACTACAGGAATGTGGCTGTGCAAATTTCAGGTTTGTTTGTGTATGTGTGTGTGCAAGTACACACACAATGCACTCAGAGAGAGGATTTTAGAAACCTCCCATTTTGAGGAAGCACAGCTTAGCCTTGTATCAGAACTGGGAGAAATGGCAATTAGTCTTAACTATGAGTTAGTAGAACAGGTCAGCCTCAAACCACAGTTCATCAAATTCACTTTGGTATGTCTTATAGTAGAGATTGGTCATAGACTAGGATTTGGATGTAATACAAGCAGAAGCTTCTGAGCTTTTCTTTGTAGATGCTCCAGAAGAATGGTAGGCAGTATGCTAGCCCAAGGCACAAGCCTGATGCTGAACCACGGTTTAGCAGTAGTCCCAGTGCAGCCAAATTGTGGTGGAAAAGTTTTATATCAGAAGGGAATATTAGTAAAGAATAATAGTTTCACTATTTGAGTTGATTTTTTTTTTAAAAAATCTGTTTTTCCCCTTTTCCTTCCAGTATTTAGAGAACAATTCCCAAGTATTTCTTCTCAGTTCTGATGAAAGCAAAGTTAGGCTGAATGACCAAAGCCACTACCTCCATTTTGGATCACCATCCCAAAGTCACCGGCAAAATGAAAATATGAAGGTGTCATTGGAAAAAGCAACAACAGACTTAAAGGAACATTCCTCTGAATCGCATTGGTTTGACTTGAATGACTCCAAAGTTCAGTCAATCAGAGAAAGAGATATTGAGAAGCAATTTCAGGGTAATGAGAGTGCCTACATGCTGTTCTATTCGAAAATCCCAAATGATGAGACCATCTGCAGGTACAAAAATTACACAGGGCATTTGGGCTTTTCATATTATTTTGATTATTTGCTCATTATTAAGCAGTCATGAAACACTATATTTACTTAAAATATAAGTAAGCTGAAAAAGAAATGATGTAGGAGTTGTTCTTGTTGCATGCTTTGCATTCATTTCCAGCTTATGGAGACCTTAAGGTAAGCCTGTCAGAGGGTTTTCTGGCAAGATTTTGTTCTGAGGAGGATTGCTGTTGCCTTTCTCTGAGGCTGAGAGAGTGTGACTCACCTAAGGTCACTTACTGGGTCTCCATGGCCAAACAGGCCTTTGAACCCGGGTCTCCAGAGTCTGTCACTCAGATCACTATACCGTGCTGGCTCATATTTACAGAGAGCTTAAAGAGAACCAAGGTAGGAAACCACTATTGAAATAGCTTAGATCTGAGTTGTTCCCTGACTTTAAGAGCGAAGCTCTCCAGTGAGTGTTGTGAAGAATGCAGCATTAACAAAAGGAAACGTGAATATCAAAGAAATTGGCTTTTGGTGATAATAATTTCTAGATTCCTAGCATCTCTTTGAAAGAATGGTGGTTGCCATAAATGCAATAAGACTTTCTTTTTTTAGCATATAATTCAACATACTGTTGGGCTGAACAACTTTTTAAAGCCATAGTAACCACAATGTACATAAATCAACAATTTTAAAAAATGGAGTTTTCTTGGCAAGATTTGTTCAGAGAGGGTTTTACCTTTGCCTTCTTCTGAGGCTGAGAGAATCTGACCTGCCCAGGGTCACCCAGTGGATTTCCATGACTGGATAGGAATTTGAATCCTGGTCTCCAGAGTCAAGTGTCCAATGCTCAATCCACTACCCCATCTGGCTTTCAACTGTTTTGTAGTTATTTATGAAGCATAATACCCTGCCCTTGTCTTTAGGTACCCGATTTGTATTTTCTTTGCTGCCAAGGCAAATTATGCTATGTGATTTGTGACTATTACATTGTTGTTAACTCATGAATACATTATTAATATATTGTTACCCAAAAGAAGAGCCCAGACTTCTCCAGCTCCAGAAAAGGAATCCCATTAACTTCAAAGCCTACCAGTCCTTTTCGTATAATTATTTTACTGTTGATACTCAGTCAGCTTCTTTTGAATGCAGCTCGGGGAAATCCAAGATATCGGGTTCCAAGCCACCTCTTGAATGAAATGGATGCTGCTAACATCAAACTGCAGAAGAAGCGGTGAGTAAGTTACTCTCCTTTGATGTCAAGTATATAGTCTATAGTCTTATAAAGAGTGTTCATTTTGCAGATCTGGAAACTGGGTGTTGGCTGCAATTGCTAACTAGCAGTTAGAGAGAAGATTGGCAGAAAAACATAGTATGCAGCTAGAGCCCTTTCATGGTTATTCCTGTACTATTCTTACACACCAATTAATAATGTTTTTAAAGAAATGTTTTTAAAGTTAAAAAAAGGTATTTTAACAATAGTGCTAAATTATGTTTGGAAAAGCATTTTTCTTTGGGATGGAACCCTGTCCTTCACCCTTCATAGCTGCTTTCTCCAACAGGCAGCTAAGAAGTTTAATGTGGACTGATTAAAGAGTCTGTTTGCAACCAGTATGCTTATATGTGGAGTAATGGATTTTGTCTTTTTTTAAAATCTGGAAAAGAAGGCACCATACAAAAAAATTCTTCAATTTCAAGATCTCTGATTTTGCAGGTGCAAAAGAATAAACAAAAATAAACAATTGAACAGTGTGTAGCCTTTACTGGTTTTAATACTTTGTGAGCTACTTTGAGGACTGGTATTGAGAAAGAACAAGACATAAATAAATGTGTTCCTGTTTAGTTACAGTTACTATTTTCTGCAGTAATTTTGGGGTAATGCACTCATTTTGCCTCCCCTGAGTGTAGACATACCTAATTAAAAGGACTAAATATATACAAATTTTTGTATTAAAACACTCGTATAAATGATATGCAATACTGTGTGCATGGTGAATTGAAAACAAAGTTTTTAAAATTTATTTTTATTGCATGTTATTTTGTACAAATTTGCAAACAATCAAACAAGTAAACAGAGTTTTTCCGACAAGATAAAATATGGTTAAAAACAAAAGAGTTGAATAACATTTGCTGAAATTATGTGCGTGTGTATGCGTGCATGTATATATTTGTAAGTTTTTACAGTGGGAAATTTCTGAAAATAAAATATGTACTAAGAGAAATGGAAAGTTTTGTTCATTTAAATTCAAAGGGTTTTTTTCTTTTTCTCCTCAAAGGGCAGAATGTGACTTGGCAAACAATAACATTGACTTGCACCTCCACATATGTTCTCACTATAAATTTTGCAGTGGGGCTCTGCACCCATTGCATTTACAGAAGGAAAGTGTTCTAGATATTACTTTTGATAAGAGAAGAACACTGGGAGAACTTCGACAATCAGTTTTTCAGGTATAATGTTTTTCCAAATTTGCTGGGCTTGAATTTCTTTAGTAATAATAATTATGATATGAATAATTTTTAACTGCAAGAAGATAGTCACATATGCTCCTCTGAAATATTTCAATATTTTATGACTAGTTGCTGGAATTTTGGGAAGGAGATCTGGTTCTTAGCCTTGCAAAGCCTCTGCCAGCTGGACTGCATATATATGAAACCTTTGAGGGTAAGAGATTTCCTCTAAAAAGGCTTTTAAAATTACATACGTGTGTATATGCATGCTTGGGAGAACGGCAGGATATAAATGCACTAAATAAATAGATATGCCTGCACTGTTCTCTAGATCGGTCCCTAGTGTTTTATTTCTCTGTCCTTGGGGGAAAAATTGGTCCTACTATTCCTTGTTTCATGGCAAAAGCATTTGAAGAAAGAATTCTAAATTCAGGCACAGTTGATATCCCTGCAAATTAAGCAGTTGCATTGGATAGGACGATGAACTAACTAGATATTGTTAACATAGATTAAAAAAAAAAAGATTCCATGTGCATAATTTTGGATTTTGAATCACATTGTTTGTATTGGGGGGCCGGAGTATTGGGAGGCCAGAATTTTTCTTTTTCCATTTCAGAGTGAGAGATCTTTTGCTTAGATTTATCTTCTGCAAGGAGGATTCCCCTCCCCATCCCTCTCCTGATCTACAGGCTTCCCTCACTTATCTGACAGGTTAGAGACCAAAGCACTATTAGAAAATGGAACTGGTTGGAAAAGGGAACTGATGTACTTACCATATGGAGCATGAAGGACTTATGGACACTAATTTATTACAGACTGTGCAGGCGCTGCTTGAAGAGATTCTCAGCCAGCTTAGTGCCTTCCCCTCTTTCAGCTTGTTTTGCAAGCTGTAAACAAGCGCAGGTGATTCCAGTCTCAACAAGTAAGAAGAACTGATGAAAGAATGGAACCCCTGTCAAATTAATGGAGCTTGTCCTTAATTTGAAAGCATCAAAAAACAGCCCTATTATCATGCACCCCAAAAAGATGTTCTGGAGTATTTTCTGACTCTGTGGAAACATTTTGAAGTAGTAGACCATACATTCCACTTTTCTCCGCAAGTGGAAGTTCCTTCTGCTTCCAGAGAAGGGTCTTTCGGTTCTTATCAGCATGTTTAAGAGAAACAAATACTAGAGGGAGTTGAAGCCTGGCTCTAGATATGTTAGAAATCAAGTTAAATGTCACTGGAAAATGTCTTTTATGCTATAATTAGCCAATGTAATTTAAAAGACACTTTGAAGCAAAATGTTTGGAATTTAAAAACTTTTTTTAATCTTATCAGGTGATGATTCTACTTTGAGCAGCACTGGGCTTTTTGATGGAGCTGATATATTTGTGTGGAATGGAAAGGAGGTAAACTATGTTGTGGATCAGATGACTAATTTAGGGCGTTTTTAAAAGCTTGTGGAAGTTTTTGGCTTACTTAAATAAGTTGCAAAAAATAATGACAAGTATCTAGTTATTCATGGAGGAGGTCCTTGTTTTATTTCCTTGTATTTGGATGTGGTTGTTCTGCACCAGTCATTCATGAGCCATTTATTTTTCCTGGTAGCATAGGTATTTGCAAGCGCTATGTACATTGAATGTATATTACTTCAATTTCCACAAAACACAAAAATTTGAGGATGACCATAATTAACCTGTAGTCACACAAAAGGGTAGCACCCACATGTCATTCATTCTGTGTAAGCCTGAATTTTCCCTCTCCATCCCCTCTTTTGATAGTGAAACAGTTCATCAGTGCAGTCCAGAAAAATCTTACATATCACAGTCTCACTCTCTCTTCTACACTATGCAGGTTTTTTGAAATGTGGTTAACTTAAAGCACACAGAGAGGGAAGAATAGATGAGGCAAATCAGAGAAATCCACAGAGGAAGAAGAGAGAGGCACAGTTCTTCTAAGTGGATCATATCCTAAGTTATATTCTTAAAAATCCAGGAACAAATTAGTGCAAAGATATTATCAATAGAAAAAAAAATCCCCAAATCCTTGACTATAAACACTTGTGCTTCACGTCAGTGTGTCTTAGATAGTGTATCACCAGGTTAAAAAAATATATTAGCTTTGTAAATATAATTCTCTGATAAAAATCAGTAGCATTACTGATTTCAGCAATATTGGATATTGCGGCTATTGATATTGACACTTGACGGGACTAGCACATTTTAAGCTTTGTATGTTCTGTGGAGGTTCAATAATTTAATGAAAGGAATTAAATAATTTAACATTACATTACTAGACTGAAATGATCAATCATGTATCATCTGAAATTTCACCTTCTCAGCTTTGTAATCTGTGAAATCTTGAGGTAGTCAGGTATATTTATTTAGTTTATTAAGTTATGTCCCATCCTATAATACAGTGGGCACTTGGTATCTGTGGGGGATTGGTTCCAGGATCTCCCGTGGATACCAAAAAAGGTAGATGATCATGTCTCTCATATAAAATGATAAGAAGGGAGCTCAGGTACCACCTGATCCTTCCACGCCACCCTGTCTGTACTGTGAAGTCAGCCGCTGTTGCGCATGTAAGCCCTAGATTTCCCTTCCATCCTCAAAACCAGTCTTCCTCCTTGCACCCTCCCTCACCACCCATTGTCATTCACCCTCCATGCCCCCCACAAAGTCAGTTGGCGTGTATGAACCTCAACTTTCCCTTCCCACCCCAACAACCAGTCTTCCTTCCTCTCATTTTCTTCCCCGTCCTGCCTCAGTGGCTTTATCTTCAGCTGGGGAGCACAACAGAACAGTCCTCTCATGGGGCTTTTTTACTGTATTTTTACTGTATTTTTGGGGGGAGAGGTTGAATATTTGAATTTTTAAACTATTATTTTTGGTTGGCAGTTGGTTGAATCCATGGATCCAGTGCCTGTGGATGAGGAGAGCCCATTGTCCCAGAATGGCACACAGATAAATTTAATTTAGAACAGTTTGCAAATTTAAAACAGAAGTAATTTAATAGTCTAAAAGCATAAGACAGAACTTAACAATTCACATAAAGCTGTTGAACACCAGCTAGAGCTATAGATCAGGCAAAATAATTAGGCCCCAAGTACTTTGATAAAAAGTTATAATGTCACATGCCAGTGTGAAGCCAGATTAGTGCTAATTGGGCCTCAAGGAGGAGCTCATTCCACAACTAGGGTGCCACAGCAGACCTACCTTCCCCCATGTCCTCCCACTGGAGATACACAAAGCGAGAGTCACTCTATCAGGCCCCAGTTTAGTACATAGGGGGAAGGGTCCTCCATCAAGAATTCAGGCCATTTCAGGTTTTCACTGATATTACCAGCACCTTGAATTTAATCTGGAAAGATACTTTGAGCCAGTGCAATATTTTAAAAACTGAGTGTCATATGGTTTCTGTTAGATGTTCCCATCAGCACTGTAGTTGCTTCATTTTGCACTAGCTGTGGCTTCCAAACTGTCTTCCTAGGGCTGCCCTGCATGGAGAGTATTTCCCTAGTATAATAAAGAAGTCGTCTGCATTTGAACTACTGAAGCCAGGTGGGCTCTTTCCATGAGAGGCCATAGTTGGCAGGCCAGTTAAGGTCAGCCCCATGCACTCTGAGTTATGGATTCCAACTGGACTTCCTGTGAGAGAAATGGATCTAGAAGGACTCCCACGCTGTTCTTCTCAAGGGGTGCAAGCCCATTCAGGCCAGGTTGCTCAGCCAGTTCTTGGAACCTGAACCACAGAATGTCCACAGAGCTCCATCTCATTAGGATTCAGCTTCACTTTACTGGCTCTCATCCAGACCTTCAGAACATCCAGGCACTGATCCAGCATCTGCACAGTCTTGATTGAGAAGGAGAAATCTAATTGTCATCATTATACTTCTGATGACCTCACCCACATGAGGTGAGGTCATTCATGAAGGTATTAAACATCATAAGGAATAAGATGGAACCTTGTGGCACCTCGCAGCTTAATTACCATGAAGCTGAATAAGACTTCCTCAGTGCTTCTCTCTGGAATCAGCAGACTTCTTAGCTGCTTCCTGATTATGAGTTCTTTTTCGTGGTCCCTGTGCCTCACACACTAGGAGCTTTCGCACATGTGCGGTACCATTTGGAAAATTCTAGAGCTTAGTAGCTTGGCGGGAACCCCTCCCCCCTGCCTGCACTGAGCATGCTCAGCCCTCTGAGCAACAGTCTCCCTTCAGTTCTTTCTCGTCCACCGTCGCATACGGAGGTTCGGAGTTTAGTAGCGTTTTTTGGCCTTTTTTTTTCAAGTGTGTTTCTTCTGGCTTTGACTCGGTTTTCAGATTTTGGACTTTGCTTTTTGGATATCGGACTGGATTTGGTGAATTGGTGATTTTTGGACCCTTTTTGGGACTTTAATCCCTTTCTTGTCCTTCCCTCTTCTTTGTCAGCTTCATCTTCGCCTTGCCTTCTCCGCCATTTTTTTCCTCGCCCTTCTTCTCTTTGGGCTTCTATGTCGGCTCTTTTCAAGCCTTGTGAAACGTGTGGTCGCAAGGTCGCGCAAATGGATGTAACCAGTGTCTTTTTTGCTTGGGTGAGGCCCATAACACCAAGGCCTCCCAATTTGCCGAGACTTTACCTTCCAGACTCTTTGGAACCATTTGGCCCGCCTCAAGTCTTATTGCTGAGAGGAGTCTTTTGGACAAGCCCTACCGTCAGCTGCACCGAAGATGTCTAAACCATTGATGTCAGGCTGACCTGCGACCATGCCATTGTCGGTGTCCACGGCTGCCGATCCAACTATGTCAACAGTACCAGGCTCGGTACCGTTCCTCGGGCCCCAATTCAGTCCTGTCAAGGAAAATGGGGTGTCAGCTGTAAAAGAAACTGAACCCACAAGCAGGCTGGGTTGCAAGGCACTGCAAAGCCCCATCTTCTAACCAGGGAAAAAAGTAAAAACCAGCACACATTTTTTCGGGGTCTAAAACTACTAGCCTTTTTTAAAAACACATTTTAAAAAGGGCAGGTCAAGGCATACTGCTAGCAAGTAAGCAACAGAGTAAGAGAAACACAAAGCATTCTCAAACAGCACATTAAGTAGGCAAGAATACATGGAAAACATCATGGGAACTCACAGAACCACAGCTGCGTTCCTGTGTGAAAAACCGGGTTTATCAAGTAACAGACATAACACCTATATCTAACAGCTGCTGTCGCTCTATCCCAGCTGGCTAACCTTGAGCTGAGTTTGGGAACAGAGGTATCTACAACTTGAGTGTTGCTAAGCAGCGCGGTGAACCATTTTAAACCCCTTTTCCCTTTCTGTGGCCAGCTCTGACTGCTTGGCCCAGCATTCTTTAACACTCCCCTACTGGTTACGGAGCTACTATGCGTGTTGGGTGTTGCAGGACCCAGCACTCCCAACATGTTTAACATTTGAGCATGAACAACAGCAGACAAAGGCTTGGTACAAACATCAGCTACATTTTCTTGAGAAGACACATAACACAGATCAATCAACTTATCTTGAACACATTGTTTTATGTTTCAAAACCCTATGTCAACGTGTTTCGTTCAAGCTTTCACCTGCTCACTCTTAGCCATTTGTATGCATGCTTGAAATCACAATCACTGGCACAGGAACATTTACAGACACATTAAATTTTTCAGCAACTGCATAAACCACACCAACTCTTTAAAGTGGTGGACAGATTGGCATACTCTGCTTCAGCAGTGGAAGTTGCTACAGTGCTTTGCTTTTTGGCTTTCCAGTTAAGCACAGCCCCACTGTATTTCACAACACAACCTGAAGTGCTTTTGCGATCTGTAACATCCTCTGCAAAATACTATCAGAATAACACACAAGTTCTGGTACTTGTACAGGAGTTATACACAAACAGTAATCCATTTTCCAATATGGCCCCCTTTTTCACCCTTGCCAGTGGTATTGAGTGGACTGAGCTTTTGGGCTCCCCCCAGAATGTTGCATAAAGAGCAATGCCGGGCCAACATTCTCAGCTATGTGGAAAACCCCTCCCAAAACAGACTGAAAACACCCTTTACATCTGGAAATAATTCATCACCAATATTTTTTGGGGAAAGGGAAACCATTGGCATTTTTACAGCCTTACAATCAGACATGTTACACTTTTTCAGCAAGTTTTCAATTTTTTGTTTCTGATTTCAGCAGAAAACCTCCCTTGGCTTTTTGGGTTTTTAAACCCCAAGGTAATTTTGAACTGGCCCCAGTTTCTTTTTAAAACTTCTTGCCCAGTTCACTGGCAAACACTTGCACCTTTTTTTTGTGTACCACAGATCAAACACAGATCATCCACGTATGCCAGGAAAATTTCCAGACTCCCCCCCTTTACCACGGACATATACACAGGGATAGCAACGTTTTGGGCCAAACCCCACACCCCTGAAAAGTTTTGCCCAAACAAACGTTCCAACACCGGGCTGACTGTTTAAAACCATACGGAGCACTTTCAAATGCCAAACAAGATTTTTCCTCCTCTAGACAGCAAACCCATCAGGCTGTACCAGATAGACCTCATGCAAATCGGCATTGAGGGTAGGCAGTGGTGATGTCAAAATGTGTGACCAGGGACCCCCTTTGACCTGCAATGGCTAAAGCTAGCCTTATGGACTGCATTTTGACTGTTGGAGTGAAAGTTTCATTGTAGTTTTTTGCACTTTGATTGAATCCACGAGCGACTAACTTCGCCTTGTGTTTGACCTGCCCATCAGCAGTGGTCTTTAACTTGTACACCCACCTGCAATCAACAGGAGTGACACCTTTTGGCAACTCACACAGAGAATACACATTGTGTTGTGTAATGGAATCAATTTCACTCTACATTGCACCCCACCAAGGCTTTGCTTCCTCTTTGGGCATATTGAGGACTTCAGCAAAAGAATTGGGCTCACAGTTAACCATACACACACACACGCACACACACACACACACACACACAAAAGTGAGGAGTAAGGGGAAAGCCGGCGGTTTGCCTTTTGTCTTCCTTTCCGACCTTCTTGGACCAGGCCAACCAGCTTGGCTTGGCACATGGCATTGCGGGACCTTTTTACAGCTCGTTTCTGTTTTTCCTCAGCTCGTGGAGCCGCTGCTTGCCTGGCAACTCTCCCCCTTTTGTGCTTCCCCCTCCTCAAGCGGTTTAATCCCTAAGGACCAGGAGCAGAGGCGAGAGGCCGCTCCAGAGCCAGAGGCTCACTAGAGATAGGAAGAAAGATTTCAGAAGGGTGTTTGAACACGCGACCAGTTTGCGTGTTCCTCAGAGGAAGCATTTCTAGACACCAAACAATTCTTTCCCTCAGCAAAAAAACGATACCCTTTGCAGTTGGCAGCGTAGCCCATGAACCTCAAACGCTGGGCTTTTGGCTCTCCTTTTCTCCTCTGACTTTTGGGAATGTGTACCCAGGCAAAACTGCAAAACACCTTCCCTGTGAGCAATGGAAGGTTGTTTGCCCCAAAAAGGCGCTCATGGAGTTGTCTGAACTCCAGAGCCTGTTGTGAATATAACAAGCAGTCAGCATTGCCTCTCCCCAGAAGCTCAGAGGCAAGTCTGCATCACAGAGCAAGCTGTGCATGAGAGTTTGCAAAACACCTCCATGCCTCTGAGCTATTCCATTCTGGGAAAAAGGAATAAGCTGCAGTGGTCCTGTGCACAATCCCCTTGCATTTAAACCACTTCTGCACCTCTCAGACAGAAATTCTGCTCCCCTGTCTGTTTGCAAGGCCCTCACTGAACCATCAAACTGCCTCTCCACATAGGCATACCAGTTTTTTAAAATTTTACACACCTCAGACTTTTGCTTCAGCAGATAGCACCACGTGTACCTACTGAAATCGTCTACAAACACTGCACAAACCGGGCTCCCCCAGGGACGATTGACTATGGGACCAATAATATCACAGTGCACAAGCTGAAAAGGAGCAGTGGAGACACGGTACTTGTCCTGGGAGCAGGAAGCTGTTTTGACTTTGACTGTTTACAGACAGCACAGTCAAGAAACACATCACAGGATTTTAGAGAAAACCCTTTGCGGCTCCCAGCTAACTTTTTCCCCAGAAAAGCCAGCATGCCCCATCCTTTCCAAAGGAGCAAGTGAAACCCCTCATCTTTTTTGTTTTCAAAAACAGCACAAACACTATGGTGGGGTTTCAAACTTTGGGACAATTTCTCTGACAATTGAGCTACAGCACACACGGTACCACCTTGTAACACTTTACCCAACTTCCTGGTGAACACCACCTCAAACCCATGCTCTGTCAGCTTTGACACAGAGAGCAGACAGAAATCAAGCGAGGGCACAAACAACACATTGTCTAGACACATATCAACATAGGCTTTACCTTCCCCCTGCACCTTTGCCTTGGCACCATCAGTCAGGGACACAGTAGGAACGCTGACAGGGTTGAGGGACTCAAACAAGCCCTCAGAATTCACAAGGTGCTGTGAACAACCACTGTCTAGGGGCCAGCAAGTGTCATCAGCGTCCCAAAGCTCTTCAGGAACTTCACAGCCAGTTGCGACAGCAACGCGTGGACGAGTCCCGCGACCTCCTCTTTAAACCTCTGCCCCGGCCATGGGCACCTTTGTCACCTTGCTTCAACAGCAGACAGTCTCTCTTGAGATGAGAAGCAGAACCACAGCGAAAACACCTCCACGGGGGGTTACCAAACCCTCCCGCCGACCCACCAGCCCAGGCCTTTCCCCGGGACTTGGCTCTCCAGCCACCGACATCTGCATAGGAGGCACATTCTTTCACGCTCGCTTCTCTTCCTCCTCCAGGAGCCGAGCAGTTACCAAGGACACCGTCAGATTTTCTCAGGAACAGACTCTAATGTGGCAACGATCATCTTTCCCCGCTGGCCCTCCAAGGGAAATTTAGGATACAAAAAACTTTATCTGACTCAGTCAGAACTTTCCCTCTTTTGTACAACGCTGCAAAAAGATCTGTTAACTTTCAGGTGTCGCCTAACAGCCTGGGAAATTTAAAAAATACTTGGATCCAGCAATGCGGCTCACATATACCTGGCAAGGACATGGCTCTCTTAGTCACTCTGGCTGCAACAGCTGCATTCTCTGAAAACCCGGGGGTCCCCTGAAGGCTCCCCAAATGGCCTCTCCTCGGACAAACTGCTCCATCTTTGCAGCCCAGGCTAGGTGGTTCGCCCCATTCAGCCTGGGCAGAGCCTCCCCCCCGGGGAAAAGCTTGGGCCATGGCCTCTCAGCGTCTCAGCAGCAGCTGCTCAAAAAACACACACGCCAGCCGGCAAGCGCCATAAATCAAAGACTAGCCTCAAAAACAAAACCCCCTTTGGGAGCCCAGTGGCACAGTGGGGAAACGGGCGCAGTGCCCATAACCTGTCAAGGAAAACGGGGGGGGAAACTGTAAAAGAACTAACCCCCAAGCAGGCTGGGTTGCAACACTGCAAAGCCCCATCTTCTAGCCAGGAAAAAAGAAAAAACCCGCACACAGTTTTCGGGGTCTAAAACTAAGGGGCCCTTTTTATAAACAGCATATTGATAAAATACTGCTAGGCAGGTCAAGGCATACTGCTAGCAAGTAAGCAACAGAGTAAGAGAAACACAAAGCATTCTCAAACAGCACATTAAGTAGGCAAGAATACATGGAAAACGTCATGGGAACTCACAGAACCACAGCTGCGTTCCTGTGTGAAAACCGGTCATCAAGTAACAGACATAACACCTCATATCTAACAGCTGCTGTCTCTCTATCCCAGCTGGCTAACCTTGAGCTGAGCTGGGAACAGAGGTATCTACAACTTGAGTGTTGCTAAGCAGCGCGGTGAACCAGTTTAACCCTTTCCTACTGCAGCCAGCTCTGACTGCTTGGCCCAGCATTCTTTAACAAGCCCTGCCGAAGATCCTGAAGATCTCTTCGGCCTCGACTTTGAGGGAGGCTCCTGTGGGCTCGCAGGGAGCTAAGCCGTCCAAGCCGCTGACCGTTGCCCAGAGCAAGCGGCCTGCCCCTCCAGAGTCTGTGAAGGAAAAGGAGAAGAAAAAGAAGAGTAAGGAGAAGCGTGGTTCTCCGTCTAAAAGACCGGCTCCTCCCACGCCTCCTCCGACTCAACTCCTTGAGGAACCAGAGGAGGAATCAGAACCCCAGGAGGTCCTGGAGATCCCTGATGGAGAGGAAACCGTTGGCTTGATGGTGTCTTCGGGCCTGCCTCTGCTAACTGCCGCGGTGTCTCCACCCAGACGCCATGAAATGGCGGCCCGCCCAGAGCATGTTCCGGTCTCACCCCTGCCCTCGCCTTGCCGCTGAGGGTCCTCGGGTAGAAGTCCATCCCGCTCACCGGAATGGAGGGTCAGACAACGGTCCCCGTGCCGTCGGGAGGCCTATCCAGAATGGTCTCAACCCGCCCTTGACTCACCGTATTTCTCAGCATCCCATATCGCGAGGTACAGTCAAGAGCACACTTGGAGGAAGTATCCGGACTCGTACCGTTCCTATTCCCCAGCGTATAGGGACCAGTATCACCCCGACATGAGACAGTGGTCACCATATCGTCGCTCCTGCTCCCCATCACGTGGAGCTCACCACCCATGGTATCGGCGGTCACCTTCGCGCTCCTACTCCAGATCGCCGCGTCATCATTGGTCCCACGAGCACTCACCTCACTGTCGGGCGTTTTCTCCTCTGCTGAGGGTTACCTCCACAGTCTCCTGTACATCCTTGGAGTCTGTTCCGGCGCAACCCTCAACTGCTGCCGCTACTGTCACCCAGGCGATTCAGCACCCTCAACCTGCAGTGGTACCGATCCAGGAGGACACCAGGAAGAGGATTGAAGATCTCCCCTTTGATGGTAAGGGACTCTTCAATGCGACGACTGATGAGGCCATGGACCACATCGTCAAGGCCCGATTGACTGCCAAGAAGATGGAGATCCACCAGCCTCCACAGTTGCGCCGCAGCTTCAGCTCACGGCTCTCCTGGTGCAGGTCGTCTTCCACCTTCCAACCTCACTTGCCTATGTTGGCACCGTCACACCCATCGACCTCGTCCTCCTCATGGAGACCCCTTCGGAGACATCAACCTTCTTCGGAGAAGTCTTCGTCTGGGACGAAGTCCTGTTTTTGATGTGTTGCGCAGGTCGCCTCCACAGCCACTCTTCCAACTGCCAGCAGCCCTAGAAGATCATCCAGCCTGGTCAGACACCTTGCTGAATGGCACTATATCACCACAGACTCTTGGGTTCTCTCCATCGTCCATCTTGGTTATGCCATCGAGTTTGCAAGTATTCCACTGGGAGTCGTCTACTATTCCACCCCGGCCAGCTCAGCTTTGCTGGAAGAGATCCAGTCCCTCCTACAAAAGGGAGCGATCGAAGAGCTTCCGTCCTAGGTCACTGCCACCGGCTTCTTCTCCCGGTACTTCACGGTACCGAAGTCGGACAGTACCCTAAGGCCCATCTTGGACCTCAGAGGGGTAAACGAATGCATCCACCCCAGAAGGTTCAAGATGGTCACCCTGTCTTTGATCCTACCTTTCCTTCGACAAGGGGACTGGTTCGCCTCCATCGATCTTAGGGATGCCTACTTTCACATTGCCATTCACCTGCAGCACAGACGATACCTTTGGTTCACAATCGATGGCACCTGTTACCAATGCAGGGTGCTGCCATTCGGACTGTCCACCGCTCCCAGGGTCTTTACCAAATGCATGGCCCCAGTGGTATCTCACCTGCGGATGAAAGGCATCCCCATCTACCCTTACTTCGACAACTGGCTGTTGGTCGCGTCCTGCAGACAAAAACTCACAGGACTCTATCTCTCTTGACTCATCTTGGTCTCCGGGTCAATCCGAAGAAGTCCCATCTCGAGCTGGCGAGGGTGCTCGACTTCATCGGAACGACCCTGGACTCGGTCTCTGCCAGGGCTTATCTGCCCATGGAGCGTGCTCGTACCCTTCGTGGGCGGCATCTGCCACCTTCGATGCACCGATGGTATCAGTGAGAAGGATCCAGCAGCTTCCCGGGTACACGGCCTCCACCACGGCAGTCACCTACCTCTCTCCACTCCGTGCGCGCCCGCTCCAACATTGGTTCGTCAGGGCCTTCAATCCGCTCCGAGACGACCAAAGGTGCTGCCTCCGGATTCCTCTACAGGTGCGCCGCTCCCTGCTATGGTGGCTTTCCTACCACAACCTCCTGTCAGGGATGCCGTTCTGAGAGCCGACTCCTTGACTCATGGTAATGACAGACGCCTCCCTGTTCGGATGGGGAGCGCACTGTGGCGATCTCAGAGTCCGGGGACACTGGATCGATGACGAGACCGACCTTCACATCAATGCCCTCGAGCTGCTCACCATCTGGAAGGCTCTGAGGGCATTTCGCAACCTGGTCGCTGGCCGCACAGTCCTGATTTTAACGGACAACACGACAGCCATCTGTTATGTCAACAGACATAGGGGGACCCATTCGACCACGCTCCTCAACATCGCCCTTCAGCTGTGGGACTGGTGTGTGTCGCTCCAGGTCCACCCGATCGCCGTTCACTTGGCGGGCCAAGAGAACACTACGGCAGATGCCCTCACCTGGAACACCTCCTCCCACCACGAGTGGTCCCTTTTGAAGGAAGCATTTGGGATGATACGGGACCGCTGGGGCGAGCCGATGGTCGACCTTCTCGCCACCGCAGTGAATGCGAAGTGTCGCTGGTACTGCCCGAGAGCCGGCCGAGGCCTGGACTCTCTCAGCGACGCTTTCCAGTTTGAGTGGAGCGGCGGGCTCCTCTATGCGTTCCCACCATTTCCCCTCCTGGGCCAAGTGGTTACCAACATCCTTGTGGACCGAGCCGATGTCGTCCTCGTAGCCCCGTACTGGCCGAGGCAGCACTGGTTCGGGCCCCTGTTCGAGGCCGCTCGAGGCCGACTCCTCAGGTTCCCGGCAGCGCCCGATCGTCTGTCCCACTCAGACGGTCTCGTTCTCCATCCAGGCCTGCTGCTCCTGGCCCTCCATGCCTGGCAGATAATGCCCCAGACGATCCGACCATCCAGGATGTCTTGATTGTGGCCAAGAAGGAGTCAACACGCTGCAACTATAATTACAAGTGGCGGAAGTTCGGTTCCTTTGCTGAGGTGCGGGGTGAGCTGGTATCGCCTGTCGGCCTCTCTACCGTGCTCCATTTCCTTCTCCACCTTCGGCAGCAGGGACTTGCGTTTCCATCTCTGAAGGCCTACCTTGCCACTATCATGGCCTACCAACCTCGGGGCTCTCCATCAGCAGCTCTCTTCTGGGACGCTACCATGAAGCAGTTCACGAAGGGCTTCCAACATCTGTACCCGCCGGTATCGCCGCCGCTACCACCCTTGTTGCTGTCCCTGGTACTATCGCAGCTTACGCAACAGCCCTTCAAGCCCATGGCCACTGCGGATGACAGGCTCCTGACCATCAAAATGGCTTTCCTGGTAGCTGTCACCTCAGCCAGGCAGGCCAGTGAGCTGACAGTGCTGAGGACTGACGAGCCCTTCCTTGTCTTCCACAGGGACAAGATAGTCCTTCGCCCAGACATTTCCTTCCTGCCCAGGGTGGTGTCACACTTCCACCTCAACCAGGACATCATTCTGCCAACCTTTTACCCAAACCCGACGATGCCTCTGGAGCGGTCCCTGCACTCTCTTGATGTTCGTCGGGCCTTGGCTTTCTACACCAACCGGACTGTGTCCTTTCACCAGATCCCACACCTGTTCATGTGCTATGGACAGTGTCGCAGAGGCCACAAGGTGTCCACCCAGAGGTTTTCTAAATGGGTGGCCCAGACCATCCTGCTGGCGTATGAACTCGC
This sequence comes from Iguana delicatissima, assembly GCA_948472985.1. Taxonomy (NCBI): domain Eukaryota; kingdom Metazoa; phylum Chordata; class Lepidosauria; order Squamata; family Iguanidae; genus Iguana; species Iguana delicatissima. Next base: position 45,476 of record CAOKZL010003807.1, on the reverse strand, counting down.
CAAGCATCCTCCACCAGCCTTGCTCTGACCTCATTCCACCAGAGCCGTGGCATCCTCAGCAGCCCTCCTGCAAGATGTGGACCTGCAAGAACTCTGTCGGGTGGCGATCTGGTCCAGACCATCGACCTTCATGTGCCACTACTGACTGGACTGCCGGTCCCGTAGAGATGCCCGTTTCGGACGAGCAGTGCTGGCCTCCGTACTCTAGGACCTGACACACCGTCCTGCTGGTAAGCTACAAAATCTTCTACTGTGTGAGGCACAGAGACCATGAAGAAGAAGAACAGGTTGCTTACCTGTAACTGTGGTTCTTCGAGTGGTCATCTGTGCCCTCACGCACACACACCCGGCCGTCCCCTCTCTCTTAGGTCTCTTATCGGCGGACTTTAGAACTGAAGGGAGACCGTTGCTTGGTGGGCTGAGCATGCTCACTGCAGGCGGGGGAGGGGTTCCCGCCAAGCTACTAAGCTCTAGAATTTTTCGAACGGTACTGCACATGCGCAAAAGCTCCTAGTGTGTGAGGGCACAGATGACCACTCAAAGAACCACAGTTACAGGTAAGCAACCTGTTCTTGTTCATTTTATTCTGACACCCAACATTTATGAATATTCACAAAATTTGATACAGAGTATCACTGAGAAAACCAGATCATAATATATTCTGTCAAGTAGATAAAGAAAACCATGATTTACCAATGATGGAGCCCTGCAGTAGAAAAGTTGATTTCCTGAAATGTGCTCTTGATCAGCTCCTGGTCTGTCTTCAGACTTCTAAATTTTGTTTCCATAGGTTGATGGAGTGGAAATTCAGACTGGCATTGACCGTGAACCTGTTCTCATAAATGTTCTTCGTTTAGCTGGACATAATGAAGGACGAAAGGGGCAACAGTTTATGGAGACCCAGCATGTTTTTTCATGTAGTTTAACCCTGAAAATGATTTGTGAAGCTTTAACATCATCTAAAGGGATAATCTTAAAAAGTCACTCAGGGTCTGAGAGAGAAGCTGACAACTGGAAAGTCATTCCTGAAGAAGATATGGAAAAGACTCTTAGGACAATTGGCCTTACTGACGGAAGCTCAATCCTTGTTTTAGACAGCCATGATCAAAGGTACGTGTCACACATAGAGCTCCCATTATGTGACTCTTCTGCTTTCTGATTTCACTGCATGATTCTGTTCTGGAGCCTATTTGGCAAACTGGATAAACTATTTGTTTTTATCCATTTTTCAGACCGGAGCTTTGTACTTTTAATGCATAGAATCTTAAGGCTAGAGGTCTTTGAGAATGTAATTCTGGTGTCAGATGTATATTGTTCTTGACAGAAGATTAAACTTCTAAATACCTAAGCTGATTTTTACAAAGTGCCTAGGCAGTGCTTGTCTTTTGCAAAACATTGTAGGCTTTTTTTGTAACATCAACCTGCAGTTGCTGCTTCAGATAATAATTTCTTCTGAAGCTAAGCTTGATGGCCCAGTGCTTGTTAATGTGGGAGCCAAACATGGCCACCGTCAAAAAATATCTGATTTCTTTATACTTAAGAATAGGTCAGGTATATAGAAACATACGCATGTGTATGCTTAAAAAGGAAAGAAAAACCTAACATAGTCCAGTGAAGTTTAAGCATTATCAGCGACTTCCAGGAATATTGAGGATTGTTACATATCAGTTAAAGAGAAAGTTAAAAAAAAATGTTGGAGATTGACATGCTCAAGCCCCCTTCATTTAGTTATCTTGAGAGAGAATCAAGGCTGAGGGGCTGCTTCTTGAGGTTAAAAACCTCCTCTGTTGACATATGGGGAATAATTTGGTGGCAAAGAGGCTAAGGACGAAACTGTGCAGGTTTTCCTGTCTGTGCCAAAGATTTACCCTACTGAGAAACAGGTGGTATGAAAAATCAATGTATCAAGATTTGACCATGGTAAGTAGTGTGAACAATACTGACATAGCTTGATTGCAGAAGCTAGTTTTTTAACAGCTAGCTTTGAACTCTTTGGAGCTGAAACACCTTGATGTCCAAGGTGTTTATATTACATTGCCTCTTCTGTCATTTTTTGCCCCCCATAGATCTGTTTCTGTAAAAGAACCTATGTATCTTCTTATTTCTACTTTTTGGTTTTTTTTTTTTTTAAAAACATGCTTACAAAAGAGTTTTTGTGATATTTTTAGAGCTTAATTTCTTTCAGTAACACAAGTGTGATATAGGAATGTGTACGTTACATCTTTCTAGAGATTTTTTGGTGGCACTGTTTACATTAATAATTGTACAGATGTCAGTATACTTAGAGTAGATCCAAAGAAACCTGGTATAACTTCATGGTTTGCCATCCAAGTATTAGTCTTAACTCTTCTTCACTTTCAAAATCAGATGAGATTGGTTGTGCTTCAGGTGGTATGGTGTTATATGAAGGCATCACATGCTGAAGAATGGCACGTATTTGTCTTTCAGTACGTAGTCACATTCAGTAACATATTCCAAAAGACAGTAGTGTTATTAATCACATGATTAATGTGATTAATCTAACAACAGAGGACCAAGAATTGAAGCCACAGATGCCATGCCTGCAATTTGAAATCCTCCTACTCCTTTTAGGTTCTAAGTTCACCTAGAGGCCTGGGGACACCCAATGCAATTTTGAATACTTCACTTTGAACATCAGCTCTCTGGAGTGTATTAGGTACAATTGGCCCTCCACATTTGTGAGTTTAACTTTCATAGATTTGATTATTTGTGAGTTTCTCCAACCCTTGCTCTTTCACCTCAAGCCCTTCTTTTCCGAGGCGATCTTCCCTCTTGGTGGCTCCAGTCAGACTGTGCAACCCTTTAAAAAACTGCCTCTGATCCTTTTCTTCCTCCACCAGCCCCTGCCTGGCCAGCTTGCAGCCTGATTTCTCAGCTCTACAACCCCTCTCCTGATGCCCCCTACACACTCAAGGAAGGAGACTGGCAAGAGAGAGCAAAGAAGTATAGGACCACCATTCCAACTTACCCCCATTCCCTTTCCTTTCTCTAACCTCTTTGGACCCTAGGTATCTGCTCTCCAAACCATGCCTCAATCCCCTTTCCCCCCACTCCCACACACACTTGTGGTTTTTCCACCTAAGTGGGACTCCTGTGTCCCTAACCCTGACCAATGTGGAGTGCCAGCTGTATTTGTATGATCAGAAGGGAGGTTGCTTAGCAACATGGACTAGGTGACATTTAATACGCAGACATTGAGTTATGCGCTTTGAATACCAGCCTGTAGGCTGAAAAGCTACATGAATTTGCCTTCTGTGTATATGCAACTACAAGTGTCCATATATCTATTTTCTCTGGGTAATCTTGATGTGCAGCTCCTTTTCTTTTCCTTCCCTGTATCTGACTATAAATTGTAATATCCTTGGAGTGGACACTTGTCTCATATTTAACTTAAGAACTATGTTTAAGCTTATTCTTAGGCCATTTCCACACGGGCGTATTGCCCACGCTAGGGTGACCTCTCTTGGAGGTCTTCTTCATTGTGGGGTGCGCTAGCGCAGTTAAAAAAAGTGAGGCTCTAGACCTCAAACTGCTCTAGCGCAGCCGCGGGGGTGGCGCTGCGAGTTTTATAAAAACCACCTTCGCAAATGGTTTTTACAAAACTCACCCGCGCTGCCCCGTGTCAGCCCCCGGTGAAGAACTGCAGAGACGCGGTAGCGTGTCCCTGCAGATCTGCCCGGGGTCGGGCTTCTGGCTGGTGCGCTGTCCTGATTGGCAGAGCGCCGCCGGAAGCCGCCGGCCACCATTTTGGGCGCCGCCGAGCGCCACCAAAATTCGGCAGTGTTTAGAATGGCGGATCCGCGCTCTCCACAGGGACGGAGCAACCCGCTTGCGGGTAAGCTCTGCCCCTGCGTGCGTGGCCCCATTTCGGCCCCACCCCCGTGAGGAAAGGGCCTTATTCATAGTAGTATCAAAATCATTAATAACAGGAAAAGAAGGAAAAGGGTGGAAATAAATGTGATAGGAACATAATGTTGACTAAAACTAGATTTAAAATTTGGTGATGGGATTCGTGACACTTGCACGTCTAGTGCCTGTCACAGTGCCTTCTTGAGGACAATGGGGGAGGGGATTCTTCTGTGACAGATATTTGCTACGAAGGCTGTTTGCGTAAGACCATATCCTGCTGGGCATTAATTTGCTTACATTAGTACAGTTCTTCAGAATACATTTCCCTGCATTTTGTCTTAAATGTGGTGCATAATTACGCATTCTAAGCATGTGTTGTTTGCAGCATGGTGAATGTGGCAGGCGGCAGTTTGACTGCTTTTACGCATGATATCAGCTGGTTACAAGTAAAAAATTTCTGTAAATTGGAGGCTGAAGAGATGCAAGTTAAAATTACTGCAACTATTGAAACAGTAAGTAACAGAATTGTGATTGTGCATGGCTCTGAGAGGCTACATCTCCTGTGATTCATTTCCTTCCATTCTGGCCGGCTAGTCCAGCTACTTTATTTTGTTCTCATTTTTTAACTTGTCCAGTTCCAGGAAGCTGCTTCTCTTGTTACTTTTGCCTGCTTATATTCCTAGGTGCTTATAGAGAAGGAGGAAATGACCTGAAGATGTATATGTGTTTATAACAACAACATCTGGGGCTGATTTACATTTTGCTTCCTAAATTAATACCAAAGCCACCCAAATTTAAGGTGATAAATGTATGTTCAGTATTGTGTATTCTGAATGGTGGATTTGTATTTAAATGACTGGGCAGGGTTTTTCTGCAATATTTTTTTCCTGTGCATACTTTTTGTACTTGGACAACTGACAGTCTTCAGGAAAGTATGCCAAAATTGCACTGCATATTTGCAGCTGAAATCATGCACATTGCCAAAATATGTTTTACTGAGAATTTTCTTATAACATGCATCTTTAGTTTTGTACAAACATGGCAGGAAGTGGCCTGTAGTTTTGGGATGCATAAGAATTTCCATATGGTAGAAAGAGAACTGAAATGGCATTATATGGTATGTAGCACAGAGAACCCTGTGAAAGTTAAGTTGAAATTCAGTGACTAGTTATTAGCTTATAGTGAAAAACAGTAAAATGCAAAAAAGAGGGGATTTTTATATTTGTATTGAATAGCTTTAGGAAACACTTAAGACTGTATTATTTTAATCCATCTAGCTTGGATAGATAGGTTTGTTTGTTCTAAAATATATCAAATATATTTTCTTAGGAATTAAACAACTGTAGTAAATTAAGATTCTTGGCTGTAACATTTTTTGTCAGCAACTGAGACAGGAGGGATGTTAATATGCAGCTGTTTTGTTCTCATAAGTGAGGATAAGTAATTTCTACAGTTTTCTCCTTGCAGTGGAGGAAATAAGTATTTCTGTGTGGTTCTTCCCTGGCATTTGCACATCCAGAAGTGTTTTGGTTAATTGTTTTGTGCAGAAATACATGCAGGAAGGAAGTTGCATGATAATTGTAAGGTTTTATGCAAAAACACTGCTTCCAGGCAGTCACGTGTTTTGTTGTTCAAGCTTGCTATTTTGTATGCAAAAGAACATCAGTCTTGCGCAAAAAAAATCTTGCAAAGAAAAGAACACTCCGGAACAACAAAATCATGTGCTTATTTTTTTATGCAAATTCTGATTTTTAAAAATATTTTTTCTGTAAGACTTCTGTTGTGCAAGATTGCTGCTTTTTTGTACAAGTTGATTTTGTTATGCAAGACTTCTGCCATTAGAAAATGCTAATTTTGTACAAAATACAAATGACTGCCTAGAAACTGGTGTATGTATGCTCAAAAGCCCACAGTGCCGCAGGAAAAAAACCCATGTGTATTTCTGCACAGAGCAATTTCCTGAAATGCTTCAGAATATTTGAATGCTGGGTAAAAATTGCACAAAATCCTCATCACTGTATTATTCTTCCTGTTGGGTTTCCCAATTTTTGACCAAGAAATGAAAAATGGCAAATATCCTTTCCATCTCTTGAGAGAGGTGAGTTTTAAAACACAAACATTTGTAAAAGTTTGTATCTCATGGTTGTAGGGGTAGAAGGCAGATTACATATTTAGATCTTTATCTTTCACTTCTCCCTTTATATCGGACTATGCCTCTAAAAATCCCATTGCCAGATTCTTCTTCCTAAATGTAGGTGTTTCTCCTCTCCCATTTCAGTTCCATGTGACATTGATGATATAGAAGGATTCCTAATACTCTGGAGAGGGGATTTTGTTTTCTCCTTTTTTTGAGGGTGAAGAGGTGTTCCAAGGAAAAGGGGAAGAGAGAGATTAGTTGGGCAATCTGCTTTCTCCCTGCAGAATGCAAAAGCAATGTCTGGACAAAAATCACTTTCTAAGTCGCTTCAATTTATTATTTCTTGTACTTCGTTAATGTTTTTTCTTTTAGGTGATGGCAGATATCCGAATTAAGGCCATTGAGGAAATGCAGTTGGACAAGGAGCTAGGTAAAATAGTTTTACATTATTTAATTCAAGTAATTGTATATGTTCATATATACGTCTAGAAATTTTACTCAAAAAATGAACTCTAAAACCTTGGTTGACTTATCCATTGGTCAGTATAAGTGCTGTACCTTAACTCTTATCAAAAAGGAACTATCCCCTTCTCTGAGTAGAGCAGAGAAAGGCGAAAATTTAATCTACCGCAGGAGAACCTAAAAGAAGCACCGACCACCTGTGCTCTCTCTACTACAAGAGCCATTTCTGGCCTTTTTGAATGCCTGAGTGGGAAAATGGCAATAGCCCAAACAATATGTTGTTGCTCTGTGAGTCCTCAAAGCACAATAGTGTACACTAAAACAGCCCCTGCCTGCATCCAAAGCCAACTACTCCTGCCAAAAAACACAGTACAACCCAGAGATTCAAAGTGGAAGGCACTTCCAGTTTCACTGTGTAGAAGAAAAATGACTAAAAGTGGGTAGTGCCATCCACTGCAGGTGTGAAAATAGGCCCAGATCTTTGAAATATCTGTGGTTGACTTTAGTATTGCAGCTGGTGTACATCCAGAGCTTTATGGATTGTTAAGTTTTAAAAAAAGTAGGAAATGATTGATAGAAGGACTGTTTGGAGCTATGGTTAAAGTCTCTTGTACTTTACAGTTTACAAAAATACTGTGATTTGTAATAGATTAGATTTGAAGATGAATTTTTGTCTAGTGGTAGCAAGAGAATTTCATGGTTTAGTGTGATACCATATTTGAATCAGGACTTCAGTGGATTGTTAGACTTCTCATGGTAATGGTAAAGTTACCATGCCATGGTAAAGTTAAATTTTTCCACTCCCACAAGAGAGTTTCTTTTTTAACAAAATAAATAAATTCTAAAATCATCATCTTTTGGTTTAAGAGAAGAGTTAACAATTCACATGCACCCAAAAGCATGGAAATTGTCTTAATTTTCTGACCACGTACATTAGAATAGGCTTCAATTTACCTGATGCTTTTGGAAAAAACGTGTTGAAAGTGGTTCACTTTTTACAACAGGGATGGAGAACTTTAGGCCTGCTAGGATGGTCCATCCAGGCCCTGGAAGTCCCAGCTAAGGCACCTCCCCCCAAACTCCTCCCTCTTTAAGGAGGGCAAAAGATGGGGGGCCAACTGAGCTGCAGCTTTAAGGAGTGCTTCTTGAGGCACTGCTATGTTTGCTTCATTCTCACCTTGTTTTCCCAAATCAGAGAAGTCTCCAGAGGCATAAAGCTTACTCAGGATTCACTTGACAGCTGGAGATGAGGCTCCTCCAAGCACCAACAGAGTCATTGACTCAGTGTTTACTATTCTAGTCAGGCATCAAGGCTAAGCAGCTGTGTACTCCACTGGCACTTGTTTTCACAACTTCTGCAGGCCTCAACTGAGTCCCTTTGCACAAAATACATGGTGGAGCTGAACACAGCCCCCACTAGAGCAGTGAAAGGTACTACCTACCATTGGAAACCTGCTTATCATAGAATGTTTTGCTGCCACAGGAGTTGTTTAGTGACTAAGTAATTCTAGAGGTGTGTCTGTTATTTTCCAAAACATGACAAAGAAGAAGAAATTGTATTTTTTAGGAAGTGCAATGTTGCATAGCTAATAAAGTGAAGAAAATGACTTGTTTTATAGTTCAATTTCTAGAGCATTTCCCACCTGATTTTCAATATCTTACTTTTTTTAATTCTTTTTAATGCTTTCAATTTCAAATTAAAGTAATCTAACTGAATTGAAGTATGTATGTTTTGGTGAAGTTTTACGCTAGAAACGGGCAGGTGTTCTTGCCTGGGAAGTACTATTAAAATTATTTGTCTTGCCTTCAGAAAGGGAACAGCAGTTGATCCTGCCCTAATTGCCTCTCTGTTACTGAAGAAAACAAAAGTTCATTCTAGTTATTACTCTTCATACAACTGTATTTATTTTATTTCCAAATTCTTTTTTTATCTTTCAGTTAATAATAGCTGTCTCAGACCCATTGGTAAAAATGGGAAACTTCTCTGTCCAGGTAAGGTAATGCAGCAATTATATAAATCAGAGCAACTGTGGCCTTGTAGGTAGTTTGGAGGTGAAATCCCGTAATCCCATACTGTTAGCTATGCTTAGAAGTGTGAAGGCCCGGGAGGAAAAAGTGAATTCTCTTTTTAACATTTTTATTTTTTATTAAAAATAGAACTACAAGATCCTGGACTGTAAGGAACCTCTTCGGTTTTGCCACTTTACTGGGAATGGCCAAAAACAGTAAAAAGAGAGGATCATCAACATTTATAAAGCAGAGAAAATCATTATGGAATGCCTATCTTTTGGTGAACCTTTTTTTCTCTGAAGTTTTTTTTTTCTCTTAGAAAAATTGAAAATTAAAAGAAAGGAAAAAGTAGATTTTTGAATTTAGAATGATGAACAAAATATTTAAGACAAGGTGTTCTTCTATTTCCTCCTCCAAAATAATATCTGAAAATTATGTAATAGGAAGACTTTTATGTATCAAATCATCTTAATGGCTCCCTTTTCTCATTTTTTTTATGGGAATGATACTGCGGAAGGCTAAAGGAGACGAAATTTTTTTTTGTTTTACTAATGCTGATGGTTTCCTGTGTTTAATTGCTTTTTGCCTCCTCCTAATGAAGTGGTATATGCAAAGAGATTTTGTTACAGTTAAGGAGCTTGTAATTCTGTCAGGAAAAATTAAAATTCAGTTTATAACTGTTGCCTAATTGAATTGGACTTTTAATATACTAAGCAAGACAGTTTTACACTGAAGAAAATTGTATAATTTTGTAATATTATGTACATAATACATTTTATGTTGCTAAAGTGATTTTCAGTTTGTGAAGGATGCACATTGCTTCAGTTTTTCAAAAAATTCTGAGTTTTTTCCTGAAAAAAAGCCTAAACTGTTTTTCCTCATAGCTTCAAATTTTCCGAAAAATTTGTATCACTAGCTGTGCTGGCTAAGGATGCTCTGATCTGTATGTCAAAAATATCTCAAGAAGTACCTATCTTTACGTAAATAAATAAAACATGGTAGAGATATGTGATGTAATTGCAACTTCCTTCTGATAAAACTCGTAAGAGGTCAATTAGCCATTTGTTGTGCCATTTTAAGTCCACTTTATATCTTCCTTTTAGGTTTAGGCCTACATTGCTGCTTGTATTTTTTATAATGGAAAGCATCTCTGCAGGAAAATATGTGGATGCTGTCAATGTGTTGCAGTGATTCTCTTGTTCAACACGTAGGGCACAGGTGGGGAACTTCTTATTGTCAAGATGTTGTTGGAGTACAGTTGCCATCACTCCTGCTTATTAGCTAAACTAGGGCTGGTGATGATAGCAACTGAGTCCATTAAACATCTTGAGAGCCACAGATTCCTCCTCCTGAATTGAGCTTGGACTGCTGCCAGTGCACAAAAAAAATGTATAAACTTTCCCTTAAGAAGAATCTCAGAGTGATCCAATGGAATCATGTCTGTGCCATGTGTTCAGCTACCTCTGCATATAGCTCATATCTTCTCCTTAATTTCACTAGTTCTGTTGTTCTGCAGAGTAGCTGTTTGACGATTGATACCTTTGAGCAGAATTAGATTTTATAGTTAGAAATATGTGCCTGAACCCCATATTTTCTGAGTTATGAGCAGAGAATCTGTTTGTTTTCAAAGTCAAGCTGAGGAGCTTTATTCTCTAAGTGTGTGGATTCTGGTAGGTGTACGAAAAGTGATTTCATTTTTTAAGTTATTCTACAGCATATTTTGAAGGAAAGAGAGGTTTTAATAATTACACTATGTGAATAGTAGCAAAATAGTAATTACTTCCTAGTTTGCACTCTTGGAAAGAACCATAAAGAAACATAAACCTACATTTAAATAAAAAAGGCAATGTAACTTCTGTTTAAGGGTGGTGATCAGAATTCTGTTGAAGACTTAATGATAGCATAAACCTAAATTATATTATCATAAGTCCTTTTTAATTCCTGTAAATCACCCCTCCCCAACACAGCCATTTCCATGTGAGAGGAGTGTGGGGGATCAGTGGCAACTTCAGCAGCTATTCTCCTTTTGCCTGAGATGCTAGAAGGACATCATCTGCAGAGACCTCCTGAACACTTCTGGGACATCCCTGTGGATGCCTGTGCTCCTCTGATATGGAAATGGCTGTGTTGAGGAGGGTTACAGGACTGAAAAGGTGTGGAGAATTGCATTGATTAGACTTGTATAGGTCTGCATGTTCCAGGCATTTACATTACCTCTCCTTGATGCAGAATTCTGACTGCTGTGTTCAATGGCTTAAACTTTCTGATATGTATGAATTGCAACTTTCATGACCTGTTTTAATTTTAAAAATCATATGTTTTTATACTGGGCCCCTTTAGTGCCTGAGGATTATACAGTTAAAGAAGCAGAGCTGAAAATGGGAAGCTTACTAGGCCTTTGCTCTGGAAAAGCTCCTACAGCCACTCAGGTAAAATAAACAATATAAGAAACTTTTTCAAGAGAGTGTTCATATTTTAAATAATTTTAACTTGTTTATACTTGTGATTTAGTTGCTAATATTGAGAATGAAGATAGCACAATAAATATTCTCTTTGACAAAGACTTTATTGCATTGCTATGGAATTGCATAACTTCTCACGGAATATGCTGATATGTATACTGTTTTTAATGCATCTTGCCATGTTAGCTAGCAGATTCTGAAAGGCGTAGTCAAAAAAAACAGCTTATCTTTGTTCTGAACTGAACTATGCTGGTTCACAGAAAGCATTGTTGTTGTGTTCCTCCAAGTCATTTCCAACTAATGGAGACCCTAAGGTGACCTTATCAAGGGTTTTCTGGGGCTGAGAGTGTGTGATGCACCCAGGGTCACCCAGTGAGTTGCCATGGCCGAGCATAGAATCGACCTCTGATCTCCAGGGTCAAGTCTAGTGCTCAAACTAGTACCCCACGCTGGTTATCCATAGGTAGCATACTATGGAGAGATAGCATACTATATATTTGTACATACATATATATTCCTTAAACAAGAACTGTGAGTGACAGTATCTGTCCAGTTATCTGACTGGTTCCTTTAAATACCCGTCTGACTACATTTTCTTAGAAACCTATTAAAAGAAAAGGGCTCTGATTTCAAGCCAGTTCTTTTGATATCAGAGTGGCTTCCCTCTTACGAGAAGGATTTAATTTAACAGTGTTGTATTGAACGTTGCTCATTGTTTATTGAACGTATAAATAAAAGGAAGCTGCTTTAGGCTGTCAATATTGTGAAATCTCTTTCATAACAGCTCCTGTTCACAGCAGGCTCAGAAAGAGAAAAGTGCTACACTGCAGAGGTAAAACCCTCTCAAAATGTAAAAATATAGTGTAAATAACTATTGTTTTTGAGACTGAATCTTAAATCTAATTCAAGATATATAACTAATTTTTAAAAAATTCAAGTATTCATATTTTAGGTACATAAGTAGATTTTTGGATAATTGAGGTGTGTGTTTGTCCCCAAATGACCAGCCAGAAAACTGTAGTAAGCTGGCAGACTGTGGTTTGTCTTAGGTCACTGAGATTCACAAATGAACTATTAACTTTCATAGAGTTTATTTGTGAGGCTGATATATTGCATGCTGAAATATTTATATGTAAAATGCATTTAGTGAGCAATCCCATGAATGCCTAACTCAGCAGTAAACCCTCCTGAATTCAATGATGACCCTATTCTCCCAGGATTGTATCTATAGAGCTGAACTCTGTATCTGGAAATGCTGCAGAGTGAACAGCCTATGGCTTTCCATGTGTTGTAGGAGTTGTCCCATTATGCCTAAGCTTTGGAATATTGTCTTACATTGATAGAAGCTGGAGTTCACATTGCCCCCTATTTAAATTTATTATTTACATCTTATTAAATCTGTTGGGAGAGTGGAAGAAAACTTATTTTTAAAAATCTGATGTGCTATCTTTCTCTTAGCTTTTCCTGTATTTTATTGTTGGCCATGATCTTCAGTCAAGTTCAGAGAAAGAGATAGTGGTGGAGGAGACTGTCACTGTAAAAGAGGTAAATTACATGAGCTCCCTTTTCTGTAGTTCTGTAGTTTCTGTACTTGCTGCATATCATCAAGTTTTAATATAGCTTCTACTTACATTACATTACCTTGGTCTTCTAAAATTATTTATCCCGTTGTATAGAAATCTATTGATCCTGAAAATGTCAAAATAAATCCATTTATTAAGACTAAAAACATTAATATGTCAATAAAAAAACAACAACTAAAGTTCCTTTTAATTTTTCTGTGTGGGAAGGTGTAGTTTAATCCATGAGATTATTTTGATAATACTTACTGTATTACAGTTTTAAACCTGTGTCTTCCCCGGTAAACTATCTTGTCATGTCTTGTCTTTGACTCGTAATGGAAAAATGTAACAAATAAATAAATATTTATTAAGTATTGTAATAAATAAAATAGAATAAAATAAGATAGGTTATATGAATGAGGGGTGAATGAGGCATTTTATTCTGTTGTGATGGAATAAGGAATGAAAATAAAATACTGAACATTGAGTAGAATGCAGACCTCTTCTGTAAGTGGATGGATCCCACTAGTTAAACTGGGGAAGTGATTTTTGCTAATTCCTCTCTCCCATTACCACTTTCCACTCTTGTAAAATGTGTCAGCTGTACAGCTATTATTGCTGCACTTTCCTGTGACAGGAAGAGCAGCCTGCCTATGTACTTTGTTGAAGCAAGAGATATTTTGCTAGTATAGATTAAAAATACTCAGTGTTGCAGTGGTTATGTAGATCTTTATTTATTTTTTCTCACACACAGTGACAATGCCTGCTGGGTGAAATTACAAGTTTTTGCACACTTCTGAGGATTTTTTTTATTTTTAGTTTGGACCGTTGCATGAAAATTTCATGAAGTGTTTTGTGCAGAAAGCTTTTTTTTACATTTCAAAAGTTTTCTTGTGAAAATATTATTTTCCACAAAGCACATTCTTTGTATAAAAAGGGTGTATATTATATAGATACAAAGGAGAGTGGGGGTTTTTTGCACAAAAAACTCTTTGGAAGGACCTGCTGGATTGCTGAAGGGGAGGAAGACAAAAAAAAGAGTATCTCTTGGCAGTTCCCCCCACCGCATGGGCATTTCATTCTTCTAGGGTGCCCATTCTTATTGAAGGTAAAAAGATTTCTGATCACTATTTATATCTCTACAGAGAAGTACAGCATAGATTGAAAAGCAAATGCAATTTCAGATTGGAACTGAAAAATACTTGTAATTTCTATCCCAGAGTGTTATGTATGCATGTTTTAATGCCATGAAATATTCTGTAAGGAATATTGCCAGCATGCATTTGACTTCCAGATGAGGAAATTCTGTTGCCCCAGAACTTAAATTGTACTAATTTCATTGGATGTATTTTTCTTTCAGTGTCTAAACTTAATGCTGAAGAAATCTGGCCTAACAGGTTAGTATAAATACTATGGAAAAGCCATTTAATAGAAGAACAACATTTCTTTTGTAATCCCATGCTGCATTTATCCATCAGTCCGTTAGTGTTACTCAGGGAAGGACTGGAAAAAGTTGAAGAAAATATTATCCTGCAGGTATTGTTGAAAGACTGCAAGAATTCTGAGCATCAACAATGAGCATATTTTGCTTTTCTTTTCAGCAATTTGCAATTCATATGCTATTCATCCACATAATTACAGATGAACAAAGGAAAAATATGGAATTAAACAATAAACAGCTTGAACCATTGTTTGATGATGACAAAATCTTCTGTGAAGTTTGCAATTTCTGGAATTTCATCTGCTAAGAATCCCTCATGTCTGGTGTTTCTTTGCAGATACTATATTATTGAAATTTAATACTATCAAAAGGTGACAACAGAAGGTATCCTGGTAATCTATCTCAGAACTTCTGTATATTGCCTGTAACAATAAAATAATGTGTTTGTTTCTATGTAGCTGTCTCTGACATAGCTCCAAAACTATGATACCTTGTCAGCTGAAATTTGGCAGCATAAGAGTGTGCACCTTGGGATTATTTTAAAATAGACTAATTCACTCTAGTTCCCTAAAATCCAGTCTTTGGCTTGCAGTGCTGTTGTCAACCAGTACTTAGTAACCAGCAGAGCAGAAGGTACAGTTAGGCCTTAGATAGGAACTTAGCATAGTTCCATGTGCTCCTTCTCTCTGCAGGGTGCTCAAACTCTTCAAACAATTAAGAAAGGCAGAAAGAGGTTCTTCTGCCAGGTAAGTGTGGAAGGAGTATATTGAGCTAAGCAAAAGGCTGAAGGACCACTTGTGTGGGGAAAGACTAAAAACAGCAAGAAAGAAAACAAAGTGGAAATTAGAGCACTAGAGTGAGATGGAGGATTTTTAGTAGCAATACTTAGTACTTACAAAGCTAGATACTCCTGCTAGTTTTAACAAATGAGAGGATATATGCGCATGCACACACATATACACACACACACACGAGCTATATTTTCAGCATGATTTTAAATGGTCTGTTTTGTTTTCAGGAGACAGCTGGCATTTGAGAAAGATTGACTGGTGTTATGAAGCTGGAGAACCGTTAAACGAAGAGGTAAAAAGTATAATTGTTTTACACATACACAATTAGCAATTTCAATGCTGCTTTTAGAAGACTTGATAAAATAATTTGCAGTAGATTCACTATAGCACAGTTCTACAAAATGGTTAGTTATTCAATTCAAAATATTTTTTAGAGTCCTTTATAAATTGGAATTTGCTTTTGGAGGCATCTGCCATAGAAAGATAAGTTCCATGGTTCTGCTGTTTCAAGTCATTTTACCTTTTTTGAAAATACATTTGTTTGATTGACCCTTGAGGTGTACTCTTTTGTACAATCTCTTGTGTTCTTTTTGTTTCCACAGGGTGCCACCTTAAAAGAACTTAACATCTGCAGTGGAGAAATCTTGAATGTTGCTGAGGGGAAGCTTCCACCAAAGGTAAAGTAAAAATTTTGTATTAGATCATAGTGGTTATAGTTCTGAACCAAGACTGGAGAGAATTGGGTTCAGATTCCCACTCGTCCTTGAAGCTCACTGGGTGACTTTGAGCCAGTTACTAATTCACTGTCTGTCAACCTTAACCTTCTCTCTCAGGGAGAGATCAGAGAGTCTGGAGAGCACACATCTTTCCTCCTCCCCAACAGTTCTAACACACTCAGGCCACCAGTTTAAAAAAAGGAAAGAAGTAATATCAAGCATATTTTTTTACTTTGGAAAAGGTAATATATTCAGTCCAGAAAGCAAAGCAATTACAGTATAGCTTCATGCTGGTTCTTTCAGTGCCACTTTCCTCACATAGGCTCTATTTCTGGACCACTCACTGTACTGTGTATATGCCTTCAAGTTACCTTCTTAGGCAAGGAATACTCAGGGGTGATTTCACCAGTTTCTTCCTTTGAAATACAGCCTACAGCACTTGGTATTTGTTGGCGGTCTTCCCTCCAAGTACTAACAACAAATGACCTTCCTTAGCTTCCATTTATTAACTTCCTCTTCCTATCTGAACAAATATGAAGGCACTGGGAGGTATTGACACCCTCTCTGTGCTATTCTTGCTCTGTGGTGCTCTCTGTCACCATGTTGTTACTCAGAAAAGCAAGTTCCTGGGACTTCACAGTCACTCAATTGCTCTCTGCATGATTGCTTTTTTAAAATTTACAGAGACAGCACCCATCCTAACTACCCCTTTTCAGGTAAAATGTGCCATCTTAAAAAATGCCTCTGTGGAATTGGAAGAGGACCATACATGAGGTATTGCTGGCCAACTCTAGCACTAGGTATTCCAGGAGAACATTCAGATGATGCATACCCAACTCATATGCTTAGAACTAGTTCTGAGGCAACAGAAAGTCAGCTGATCAGCACTGGCCACTGCAGAAGGATTATATATTGGAGTTTAGCAAAACAAGTTTGTGGTGCATGTGCTGTTTACATGTCAGCTTCTGATGGAGGAGGTAGAATACTGGAGGAATCTCCTGCCAGTAGAATGAGAGCATCCTGGTAGTGTTTAAATAAATCATCTGCTTAAAAAAATCCACTTTCACTCTCTGCATGTCTTTGATTTATTTTCTGTCTGGATGTGTTGTAGCTAGTATCTCCTAAAGCTGAGACAGTTTGTTGTTCCTAACAGTAGATAATACAATATTTTTATTAATTCTCAAAGGGATTCTTGAAAGTGCCCATCTGGTGGTACAGGCCTTTCTCTCAGGTGAGGCACAGAAAGAATATTCAAGACCAAGTAAACTGCATTAGCAAAAATATGGGAGCTCTGGGACCATCTGTATCTGTTGGTAAGTTTTAAGTACATTGTGATAAATGAAGTGAAAAGCTTTGACAAATTTTCCACAGTAGAAGAAGCTGGTTTTAACTAATTCTGTTTCATTGTTTGTGAGCTGCCTTGGATCCCACAGTGGGAGAGAGGCAGTATGTAAATGAAATAAATAATATTGAAATGAAAATTATAAATATGTTATATGTAAGTAAGGCATCATATACACCTTACACAGTAATAGGGAATCCTAATCCAAATACCATCTGTGGAAGGAATGCACAGACATCCAAGGAAGATAATCATCTTCCATGGGCATAGCAAGCTAATTATTGCAGCACCTGCTTTATGTGTGTGTGTGTGTGTGTGTGTGTGTATGCATATGCACACACATACATACATACTTTGGGGAGTGTACACTCCCTACACACACATCCATAACAAGCACCATTATACTTATAATGGGTGTATATCTGTTTAGATAAGACCTGCATCTAGCCTGTTTGAGAGCAGGTGATTATGAGCTAGCATCAACCAGTAACCTTTTTATGCCATATTAGTAATACTTTAATGTAGTATCTTTCTCAAATTCATTATAAATCAGCCATTTGTTTATGTTCAGGCTTCTCTTTTTGTTTCTGTTATGTTAGCTAATGCCTGTACTCTTAGTATTACATGCAAACATTTCTGCTTTATAATTTATACTTTATACTATCTTTATATTTTACGAACACGCAATGAAATTGTGCAAAATATCAATGCCTTATTAGTTCTCACCCTGTAACGTACTGAAATGTATGTAAAAGCCTATATGAGATGAGCTAGTTCCTCAGTAGATGACCTATACAAGATGGATGACACCCATACATTGCAAGTAAGGTTAAGCTGACCTTTGTTACTGTAATACACTGTGTAAATATGCCTTATAAGCTATAATGCATTTAGAAGCAATATGCCTAGAGCCCTAGACCACGTAATGTGCCTAGACTGGAAATGTCTATGTGATACAATGATTCTCCACAAGGAGGGAAAGTATATAAGTTTATTTTTGTACATAAGAAATAGATAAAAGAGTATACAGCTGCACCAGTTAATTCTTTTGTCAGATAAATTTCCTGAAAATCCATAGCTCAAGAGGATTCTTAAGGGGAATGCTGATATTGATCTGCCTGTGAGACAATATTGTTTATGTACTTACAAACTTAAGTGACCAAAAAAGTGGATTCTGGGGAACGGTAGCAAGATGCAGACTGACAAGCATAACACACAGCCCTCAGTCCCTTTACTAAACTACCGGGCTAGGGGAATCAAGCCTGTTTCATTAATTTAATGCTTAATATTTTTGTGGTTTCTAAGATGCTGGCTGAATTTGCATTTCACACTAAGTCATGGTTTCTCTCAAGATTCAGCAAGAAGAACAAGCTGCGGCAAGCCTTGGGTTTTTGTACTTCGGCTCCCCTTTGCCCCCTATCAATAAGAGAAGTTCAGAAGCTTTTTGCTTACCTAACTATGGCTTGTCATGTTATTTTGATCAGTGAACTGTGGTAGTTAACCAACCGTAACTAGTTCTTGATGAACCAACATCAAACCATGAACCATAATTGATTATACAGTGTCCCCTCCACTTTTGTGAGAGTTTGGGGTGCGGAACCTTCACAAAAGTGGAAAAACCTCAAATAACTCTCCCATGCGATCCCCCTCCCATCCCCTTGCCTTTTGCATGCTGGGGCCAGAAGCAAGGGAATGGGAGAGGGGCACTCAGAGGGGAGAAGGAAGGCATGTGCGCATGCTTCCCACCCCCCACACACACCAGTTCTCTTGCATTTTGTCTCAGTGCAGCTTCTCAGCACTGGGGGCAGAGGCAATGGAATGGGATGGGGGACCTCCAGAGAGGAGAAGGAAGGTGTGTGTGACCCTTCTCACCCACCATTCCCTTGTCTTTTGCCTGGGCACTTGCCTTCCTTCTCTCTGTCCAGCAAAACACAAAGAAATGGGAGGAGGAGAGTGGGAAGCACACATGCACCTTGTGAATAATCCAAGTTTGTGAAGATCCAACACTTGAACATGGATAGAAGGCCATATTGCCCACAGTTCCCAGCCCAGACAGCAAGAAAGCTGTAGTTAACTGAAAGTGGAAATGAAGGCTTTTAGAATCCTTGGCTCCCCTTGAAGAGAAGGAAAGACATATACGAGGCAGGAAGGAACTAACCTTGTTCAAATTGCAGCAGACTCATCTGGGGGGGGGGGTGTGGCCCCATCACTGAAAAGCAGTTTCTGGCAAAAACTGGAGAACTGGGTTGCTATGATATACAATTGTCCTTTATTATGCCAGGCTGGGAGCACCTTATTTAGGCCCCAAATATGGTTTGGGGGAAACTGAAAGTGATCTTCTGATAATTTGTAGATTCATGAAAAGAGGTAGATTCAGAAGATAGTAGAAAGTGGAATAAGTCTCCTTCTCATCCTCCACTTGCCCACTCCTGTGATAGACCATAGTTTAGCATAATGTACAATCTCAGTGATTCTGTTTACTGAGAAATTATGAAAATAGCTAGGTAAAAACCAAATTGTTGAAATAATAAATAACATGGTGCTAACAGGTGATGTGGTCTGTGAGCTGTAGGAGTGTATGTACATTTTTGTAACTGTAACTGGGAAGAAATCTACATTTCTTTAAATTGATTTTTTTTTAAGATTCACAGACTTTTCTACAAAGTGAAGTTGATCTATATTATATGGGTGACATAGAAATCTCAGGAGAAGCCTTTTTGGAGGACTTGAAGATGCAGGTTAGACATTATCTTTTGTTGATGAATGCTACCTTTTCTTTAAATAAGATTTATTAAAATATTTATATTTATACTTGTAATTTAGTTACAATTGTTAGTTACAATTTATAGATACATGAGAGACAGTCAATCAGAGTGGGAACCCCACTGAGCACTTCTGCCCTGCAACAAAGTTTGTAAGATTCTTTGCTTAGTTTATTAAAATGATGCTTATGAACCTTTAAAGAAATTGTTCCCTGCCTTTGAACCTTTGGACACTGTGAATCTGGGAGAGGATTTTGAGCTCTTATTCCTGCCCCCCTCTGGTCCCTTCATTCTGCTTAGAGCATAACATGGAAACCAGTTTTGGCATGGAGTTCCCATGTTCATTATCTCCTGCTGTATGTCGTGAATTTGGTGTTATACTGTTACACATGGGGAGAATGAATGCATATGAACAATCTAGTATGAAAGAGAAGTATCTTCACCGAAATACCCTAAAAAACATTATTGAATTTTAACAGAATAACAGTAACCTGGTAATAGAAAAGTACCTGTTTGTTGATTTCATTTTTGCATGAATGAATGAATAACTTGTTCAGTTTTCTCATTGTTATGATAATATGTTTGAAAAACTATGCCATTTTCAAAGACATTCTCAAAGTTTGTGACTTAATCTGCCACAATTTGTGCATCAAGTATGTTGGAAAGATATTTAATTTATTAAAAGAACTGTAATGTGGAATAGTGGTTAACTTGTATTGTTAGAAAATTTCAAGGGATGTATTCTGTTTTTCAAGTAGTATTGATTCTGTAATTGCTAGGAAAGCTCTTTTCTTTTCAGGTAATGACTTTGCCATCCATTCAAGAGTTTAGTGTTCCACTGCCAGAATTTCTCCGAGTTTGGACAATGGAAAATAAACATCCTTGCAGACTTTTACGAAACAACAAAGAGCAACTCTAGTAAGGCCACTGTCATTTTCCCATTTTCTTGGAAGCAACTCCCATAGAACATAATGGTAACAGGCATGTACGAGAGTACGCTCCTAATTAAATTAAATGTTGCTGTACATACAGTACCTCTGAGGATGTGGATTGAAAGCCACAAAAGCTTATGCTAAAACAAGTCTCTTAACCTTGAAACTAGTGCTAGATTTCTTCCCCCTCTCTTTTATGTAATATTTCATCAATAGTCTTAAAGTTAAATGTTCTCTTAAATGTTTGCTGCAGGGTAGTTTTGTTTTTAAGTTTAACTGATTGCTGCTTACGCTGATTTTTGTGCTTTAACATCCCAGGAAGTCAGCCTAGTCTTTCTACGTAAGAGTGAAACCTTCTTGCTGTCAGAACTTAAAACCAGAGGCTGTTTCCGCACTATGCTATGATCGTGCTATTATTCCACTTCCAATATCCTATGGAGTCCTGGTTTCTAGTTGAGGGAGGGGCCTTTAGAATTCTCAGCCAGAGAGCTCTTTGACCTTAGTGAACTACAAGCCCCAGAATTCCACAGGATGTTGAAAGCGGAATAATAACACTGTAACAGGGTAATGTAGAAATTGTTGTTGTTGTTGTTATTACCTGTTTCTCCCCAAAGCTCAAGATGGGGCACAACACAGAAACAAATTAAAAACAAATTATAACCAAAATACATTAAAATGCAAAACCACTCAAAATACAAATGTCTTATAATTAAAATATATAAAAATTAAAAATACAAATACAATCAAAAGTATTATTAAAAGTATAATTAAAAATAGTCTGGCCTGCCATTTTGGAAATGGCCAGAATGTATCAGTGTTGGCAGCACTTACATTGGCAATCTGTCATGTCACAACATCATCCTTTTACACACATGGCTACTTTTCTATTCCACCTTTCCCACATTGACTGCTGAAATTGAATTACCTGTTATATTTATTTTTCAGTAAGCTCAGACTAGGAAGCAGAGTGGAAATCTGTATAGAGCCCTTGTGCAAGGAAGAAAATCTTGGGTAAGATGTATCACTTCTCGGGCTTTGTGCTAAGCTACACGGGTTTTTGTCAAAAGGTTTTAGAAAAAAATAATGTAAAATTACAGATCTAGATTATTCAACGTTTTCCTGAAGAATCTTTCCTTAAAAGAATAGTAAATGTATAGGCCTCTGTGAAATGTGTGTAGACATATATTTTGAGAATGGTAATTGCATATTCCTGATCACAGGCCAAAGGATTTGCTTCTACGGGTGCTGATGAGCATACCAGGGGAGAGAGACTACTATTACCCAGTGGATTTAATATGGGATATATCCAAAGAGTGTACAGCACCTGCATTGAGAGAAAGAATTGCTGCATACTATTCGTTGCCAGTGGAGAAAATTGAAATCGCTAAATATTTTCCTGGAAAATTTGAATGGATACCAATAAGTAGTTGGGTAAGCTAAGCCATGGCTGTTAAAAGAGGTCAGACGTGAAATAATATTCTCCACAATTCTTTCACCAAAATTCCACACAAGGAACTTCAGTACAGCTCACCAATGACCAACCTCCCCAAAACTTACTATTGAGCTGCTACAGCCCCTCCACAGCCATTCTATTCCTCATAGAGAGTGTTGTGTGGTGATTGGAGAAGCGTCTGGCTTCTCTGTAGTAAGATGCAAAATGATTACATCATTCACTGTTATCCTCCAGAGTCCTCACTGACCAAAAAAAGACATAAACAGGCATAAGGTTGATTTAGACCTATGTATGCCACTAACAAGCCACAGTTAATAAGACTTATTAGAAAGAAAATTTAATGGTATTCAGTTGTAATCTGTGTACAATTCACATCACTACCATATGAATTTTTTCTGTGTGTGTACATATGATGCTTTGTTGCTTAGATATTTACATATTTAAAAGGAATGGGCAGAAAATCCTGGGAATATGACAATGTTAATGAAGAAAGGAGCTATGTTTAAGTTTCTTCAGCAGAATGTTATTTGAAGTGAAGACACCGTGCCTGTTAAGAATATCATCAGATTTTTTTTCCAGCATCACCACCCGTATTTCAGCTTTGACAACTTCACAAGGTTTATTAAGAACTGCATCGCTACATTCAAAATCTTTCTTCATCTTGGCAGCTTTGAACACTCTGGAGAGTGGCAGGAAAACCTTTGGGGAGCATCTTTGGTTGTGATGACAGAAATTGATTACAGTTTGGGGTTCTTGAGAAGCTTCTGACTGTACTTTTCACAGTATTATGGAGCACTCTTCACATTGTGCCAGTTCAGACAGTAAAGTAAGCCAGAATTCCACAGGAATCCTAATCTGATGGGAGCACACTTTCCAGTCACTCCCACAAAACTGATGTTTCTTTAGATTTCTGTTTTTGTTTTGATGAGAGGGAAGCAAACCAGAAAGCGAGCTACACCAGGATAGCACACTCAGCAAACCACAAAGGAAAGGTCCTTAATTTTTTTTTTCTTTTCATTTTTAAATTATTCCTACTGCAGGCAGGAGTTAATGGAGCAGTGTGCAACAGCATATTGATCATAACCAATAAGCTGCCTTGAGTCCTAATTTTGGGGAAAGCATGGGTGTAAATAAAATGATGGAATAAGCCAGGCCTCCCATGGATTCCTCACTTAATGTGTCATCCTTACTGGGTTATTGTGTAATACAGTTCTTGATACATGGAGGTATATTGCAAGACTTAAGTGCTGAATTAAACACACATCCTTTCAGAACTACATTTTTTCCCCTTGGAGATGCCCAATTGTATTTGGTTTCACTTCTAAAAAAGGACTCATTAATTACCATCACAGAACAGATCTACCATTTCTAGTAGATCTGATAACTTCAGGTACTATGTTTACCAAGATGGTTGGGCCTGGTATGTAAGAAATGTGTGTACCAGGTTTATATTTCTGTTGTTTCTCTATGGGCAGTCTTACAGCCAGCAGCTAAAACCCACAGAATAATTTTTAAACATTTGTAAATATGGGAAAATACCAATTTTTCAAATAAAGCCCTGATTAGAAAGATAATGAATTTTCATCTTTTCTGCTACCTTTTGGTGGTAGTCAAGATTATTACCCAGTCACAGCTACACTAAAATCCTGGATTTGTAAATTGTATTTACAAGATTAGAATTACTTGGCCACCAAATAAAATATCAGGGATGGACACAGTGTGGTCTTGGGCAAAGTGGCACCTCCAGTGCATTTGCCCACTCACCTACTGCCTACTCAAAGCAAACCAAGTGTTCCTCCTCTAGAGAGTGGGGGTGTTAATCTTAGCTAAAAACACTGAAAGACAGCAGTAGGCTGCACATTTTGCCTTCCATCTTAGCCTTGTGCTACAAGCGGTTAGAACTGTTTCTGTAAAATGAAAGCTGGGAATCCAGAATTAGCATCTAGGGAGAGATGCTGCCCCTTAGCTGCCCATGGCCCTGACCTTTCCTGTGTGCTGATTGTGACTGGTTCACAGCTTTCTTTCTTTTTTTTCTTGGATGCATTGTAGTACATTTTATTTTCAGGCCTATGTCCATGGAGCTCAATGCAGAGTATGTGTCGGCTCCACCAATGCTCATTATTCTCACAACAATTCTCTGTGGTAGGTTAGGCTGAAGAGCAGTTGTGCCAAGGTGACCCAGTCAGTGTCAAGTGGATTTGAATTGGGTTTCCCCAGTCATAATCTGAGACTCTGTACCGGTTTTAAATCATTTTGTCATCCAGGAAAATAGATTTGTTTCTGTGATAGGTTCAGAAAGCCAAACCAAAGGGCAGGGAGCACTTCCTCCCCACAACCTGAATGGACAAAAACTTTGGGCCATGCATAGACAGCTACACTTGATGTTCCTTCTACGTCAATACTGAAAGAGCTTGTGTTTTTGTTCTTTACAGAAGCAGAATATCAGTCCTTTCTATATTGGTGAAATCCTGATATCTACATATATTTATTTAGATATGAAAGTAATTCCATGTTCCTAAGTAAATATTAATAAATTAATATTAATATTTATTCTCAAGACATGTGTTGACTCCTTTAGCAAGTCTGGATCTTATTCAGGTTGAGGTGAGGGAGAGCTCTAAAAATATAGTTTCTTACTAGTTTTTAAAAAACTTTTAATTACTCATGACCTTTCAATTGTAAAAGTATATAATACTTTTAACTTAGGTTGGCATAGTAATCTACCTCCAGTCTCTGCCCCAAACCCAAAAATCATCTCTGCTAGTTTATGCTGTTTTGTCATACCAGTTCTCATTTTATTCAGACACAGCAAATTTCAAAGAAAAAAAGGAAAAAGAAAAGTGACAGTTTACAGTTGAGCCCCTACAGCTTGAAGGATGGAGACATTATTGGTGTCAAGGTAAATGATTAATTGACTTGATAGCTATTCCCATTTGTCGTTTACAAAGTGGTCCTCGCTCTACCTATATATACATATATAAAGGGGAGGGACAGGCCGTACAGTTGTTGGAAGAATAAGACTGGTTAGAATGGACTGGAGGGGGCAGGTGGGAGTACGTAGTCGTTGACTGGATGATGTTCTTAAAAAGGTGTAGAGACAGCGTATGAGACTGTAAGTTGATGTAAATAAACCACTTGACAATTGTAGAATTTAGGTATTCAGAGAATTATTTTAATTAGCATATTGTACACTGTATACTGTTCTAACCATTCTAGCTGATTTTTATATTGCTGTTACAACAGTTCAAGAAATTCTTGTTTATTTAATTAATTTATATCCTGCCTCTTTCCAACTTGGCAACAAAGATGGCTTACAACATTGATAAGAAACAAACTACAGCTAAAAATGTGATTATAAATTAAACAGCAATTAAATAACCTATCCTATAAAAGACCATTAAAAACAGTATATGAACTTTTAAAAACATGAATAAAAGTGTAGCACACAATCCATTAACAAAAAAACCCCTCTGCACAAGTTGTTCAAATGCATGTTTAAATAAAAAGTTCTTTACCTGCTGGTGGAAGAAGAGCAGAGAGGGGCCCAGCCTGTCTTCCCGCAGAGAAGAATTCCACAGCGTGGAAGCAACCACCAGGCTGTTTAGATGTGTATGGAAACTGTTTTCCCTGTGGATAGATCTCCCAGTTTACATGCTTAGAAATTTTGTCTCAGTGTAGTTCATAGCTGTGTCTGAGGCCAGATTATTTATATTGTCTGAGGTTTGGTTTCATTTACCAGTTCACTGGACTCCTCTGTTAGATATCAGACTCTTTTTTTCTCCACACCTTTCTTTCTGGATCTTTTTCAATGCCATTTCTACCTGTCCTCTTCTTATTTTATTTAGTAGTAGTAGTAGTAATAATAATAATAATAATAATAATAGGCGGTACAGAATAGATGGAATTATAAGTCATAGTTAAAATATACATAGAACAGTTAATACAAATATACTATAATTAAAATATATCATAGTTAAAAGTACAATTAAAATACAGTTAAAAGTATGATTAAAAATACAATTAAAAGCACAATTAAAACTAGACTAGGTAGGCCTGTCAGAAGAGATAAGTCTTTAGCATTTTTTAAAATTCAGCAGCATATTTTGCTGTTGAATCTCTTCTGGCAGGTTATTCCACAGTCTAAGGGCGGCCGACAAGAAGGTCCTCTGAGTGACCGTTACCAGTTTCATTGAGAAGCTTTGGCCTGATAAAACATTTTAGTTTGAAAGCACTGCCTATGAAGAAATATTGCTTCATATTTCTGCTTTGAGGAGAAAACTTTGATAAGAATTCTGTCATCTGAAATTTTTCACTGTCTTATATTATTGAATGCTAGAACAGGCCTGAAAAATCTTTGATGTTCCAAGTGTTTTGACAAGTAACTGTCATTAGCCTTATGTATGGATTATATGAGCTGTTGTCCAGAACATCTGGAAGGCCATCCTCACCCTCGTTCAAAAACAAAAGGAGTTAATATAGATACAGATGGGAATAACAACAACAAAAAGGTACTATTTTGGTACCACCAAAAGAAAACCAAAATGCTAATTGACAACAGCAAGACTTAGATTACTACCGTTAGTGAAATATCACTGATGACTGTATCTCTCATTGTACTATTTTTGCTGACAGAATCTCCTAGTTGATGACAGTAAAGATTTTAGTACAATTAAAGATGATATTGGAAAGCAAATGCAGAAGCAGCTTACTGCTGAAAAAACAAGGTAAGTGTATTTTACATTTTTGTAGGATTTATATTACTTATCCAAAAAGAAATAAAGAGAAACACAATAAAGCAGTAAATCAATTAGTGTCCTGAAATGTGAAAAGTATGTTCTGTTATTTAATAGAAAGGAGCTTATGATAAAGTATTCAGAAAAAGGAATCATGTTTTATGATTAAAATTAAACTGCTAGTATAAGAATATTTAATAATGTTTACATGTTTGTTTAAGTGATTGATTTATATCCCACTTTTCTCCCAAATGGGATTCAGAGTGGCTTTATACTGGACAAGCCTTTATGCCCCTTTAACTATTAAGTACACTTTCAGTTATGCACAAAAATGTATTGTTGAAATCACCAATAGAAATATATTGTTGAAATTCCTAGTATATATTTTTAGGGTTGCAGATGTTTGTTGTAAAACATCCTTAAGGTACTGGCTAATAACTTTGATTAAGCATCTGGCAGATAGTTAACTATTATAAAAGACTAAGCATATTATGGATAAGAAATGTCAACAGTTAAAGTCGCATCATTAGTAATAATAATATAATAATAGTAATAGTAAATAACAGTAATGAATTTTAAAGTAAGTAAAAACTGAGCTTTTTAGAGACAAATCACATTATTATTTTTATTTTGAAGTTATTATTCAGTTGCATCTGTGTGTTTATGTTATTTGGTGCGGAGCTGATACCAGTGATTTTTACAAAAACAGTCTTGTGCAATGTTGCAAGCCAGTACTTGCAACATTAAACACTTAACCACATTTTGTTATGAAATATGATAGAGATATTTTAAACCTTTGTTTTATAACATGGACACTCTTTCTTTCACTTCTTTCCTTTGTTTTTCCTTTTTGACAATATAGCATTTAATAAATTCATATTGTATATAGCGATAATACATGGGCAGCCATCCTGTTATAAGTTGCTGTAATGTATTGGCATTTACCCAGAGATTTGTGTTTCAGATAGAAGCCTGTCTTGCAAAGATTCCTTATACATGAGTTAACCTGATAACCTGTTTGCTTTCATTTCATAGGCAAAATGATGGTTTCCATGAAAAAAAGATGAGTAAGCATCGTAAGCCTGAAGCAGCACTCTCCATCAGCGTAGGGGTTTTCAGCTGACGCATTGGGATTTGACAAACCTCTCCAGTATCTTGATAAACTATAATGGAGTTGTCTCAGTTTGACTAGCCAAGGAATAGTCTTCCCTGTCTCAGGCACTTGCATGTTTGATACAATGGCTGGCAAAGGAGTGAAGGTGGCTGGGATCTCCTCTTATATCCTGTTGGGAGGAAGTGCTTTAGTTCTTACTGTTTCAGTGCTTACTCTCAGGGTGGGTATCTGCACTTTATTAATGAAAAAACACATGATAGCTTAACCTTTCAGCAAGACTGTTTTGAAATAACCATGTAGTTTAATCCTATGTTGTGTCATCACTCCAACTATGGTTTATCTGCTCATGCATTTACATAGATCAGAACAGAATATGAAGCTTGCTTCTTCCCTTCCATTTGGAAGTATTCAAAGTACTTTACAAAATCTAGTCTGAACCATTGATGTGTACAGTTTATTCAAAGGGAAGCTTCTCAGAGGAGTGACTCTTCAAGACAGAATGTAATAATTATTAGTGGAATTTAATTTTGTTCTTCCTTTCACTCCATTGACCCTACTTTATCTCCTGCTTTATTTAATAACAAAATACTAAATGTAACATGGCAACATACTTACCTGTGATATAATTTGATCATTACATTCTAATTACCCAGCAATTAGACTTAGATTTGTTTTAGTCAGTCTCTCTAGTCAGTCCTAGAGAGAACAGAAAATACAAAAAGGGGAACATGTACAGCCTACAGTGTGTATCTACGGATAGCACAGTGAAAGTGGACCGTTTATGTTATGTGCAGAATGCAGCCTACCCTGATCTGCTGCACTTCTTGAAAATCCTGGTCTGCAAAGAGTCCTTTGATTCTGCCTAATCTCTGAAAGGAGGAAGTAGAAATGGATGAAACACATCCTTATGTAGAGACATCTAAGGCATACATACAATGTGTTATTTTAATTCTTGATTACCATACATTAATGCCTCGGCAAGTCTTTGTTCGTGCCGTAAATGGAATGATAGTGTGCCTTTTCATCCCTCTCACCAGACGCCCTTGTCCCACAAGATGTTCACATGTGGGGTATGTTTGAGTATAGCTTATTGGTGGCATTACCTGGGCCTGTGCATACTAGATTTTTATATATATATATCCTGTCCAAATCTTAAATCCGTAGACCTCCATCTGCTGATGTCATCTGGGATAAATGTATTGTGTGGATGATGATGGAAGAGTCACTCTTACTTTTTCCCACATGAAGGAGAGAAATAAGAGGGGTATTACCTTCCTTGCAGGTTTTTGTCTATTGATTTGTTCCACCAAAATTCAGTGCAACTCTGTCTAAATAACAGTGGGTAGATATAGAATTATCCCACTACAAGCAGAAGGGCTTTTTATGGATTCTTGCTGATTCCCCAAACGAAAGGGAGAACAAGAGCAGATTTCGGGTGACACAGGGACTGCAGCTCAGAGGAGGGAATCAGCAAAAATTGCTGTGTTCTGTGAGATTATCACAGTTTGTGCAGTTCATCTTCATGCAGTTCTGTATGTAACCTGTGAAGTACAGTGAGGTTTTATATTACCAAAGTGAATAAAATAGATGGGAAACAGTAAAGGAGGCTCAGAAAATATCAGGATGCCCACTGATATTTGCATATCATTTCCTAAAAGCAGCTTATACATCACACGTATTTTGCTTAAACAGACCATAGAAATGGTTGTCAGGCAACATAATATTTCTGTATTACTCTCTGTGAATGAAAGCCACCATGATACATTGTGCATAGCATATTGAACATTATAGATATGTTTCTCTTAGAGTACCCCACAGTACTGGATAACATGCTTACTGTTCTTGTTAAAGTGACTTAGAGAAAGGCACAGTTTTAACTGGTCTAAGAAACTGTTTTCTGCTGGTAGCGTTTTCTTCCCATGGCCTGTTTCCTCAAAGTATTTATTGTAACTTTACATTTAGACCTTTTACGCTCTGTACAGAGAGGGTCTAATCCTCTAGTTAGGTTGACTTGGGGTTTGTGAGCCAAGAAAGGCCAGTGCTGCTGAAAGTGCAAGTGGAAGAGAGAGATCAAGGATGATGGGAACAGGGGCAACTGGGGAGAAACAGGTGTTAATAAAGCAAACTTCCGGCAGTTCACTAACTGCTTATTACTATTTGCAAGTTTCTTCCATGAATTGAGGGTTCAGGGGCTATTTTGCTCCTTTTGTTCTTGATCACTGAAACAAACAGTTTGGAAATAATTTATCATACAGCCAAATTCTGACACAAGTTTCTTCAAGACCAGTCTCTTTTGGCTAACTTATGTAAGAAAGTATATAATATATCCTAAGAAGGTAACACAATAATTCAAGATTTCTGCTATATTTTACTGTCTAGTAGAAGATAATAGAAATATAGAAATATGTTCGAACAGCCCAGTAGTACAATCACACCTAGAAAAGCTGATGCCGTGATCTCTGCAACCAAATTCTGCTTATTCATTTCCTGCTATGGAACCCTGATGTCTCACATAAAGCAAAATAACAAAAAACTGTTACCTAAAGAATATAAAAGATTGGGAAGGGGGCAATTTTTTTTATATAGCCACAAAAAGAATGTGCCTTTTACTACAATGTAATGCAGCAGTGGCTGCAGCAAGCCAACATAAAGGTGTTTGTGAGGGCTTGCTTGATTGTTTTGTTATGAAATTATGGGATGTTCCATAAATGAGCATTTATTACAGGGTCTCACAACTATGGTTGTATTAACAATGCAAGTTTTTAAAAAATATTTAATTTGTATTCAAGTCTGATCTTTCTTGTACCTGCAAAAAGAATAAAGAATTTAAATGTTTCACTTGCCTTGCTTTTATAACATTATTTAATAAACTAATAACTATTCTTGAATAATTTATTTGAAATGTGAAAGAAACTCCAAGAGATTAAGTCTCAGAAATTTGAAGAAGTAATTACACAGTCTTAATATTAGTAAAACAAATGATTAAAATTACATGATCCAGGATCTAACAAAATTAGGAATTCTGGGAGACTCATGTCCCCTTCACCCATTGCTTTTTAGCAATTTTTATATGGAATAAGAATCTTTTAAAACTACCTATCTGTGAACGAGATTCACCTTCTGTGTTTGTAGTAAACCTGCTGATCTAAGCTAAAGTATGCTTGCAAATACACATTGAAATACTATAGATGCTATGTTTTAATAAACTTATCCAACTACCACATCATGCAAGGATCTAAACAGCTCCTAAAAGTTATATAAGATTTTTGAAGTATCATACTAGACTTTCTACGAATGGTCAGTAGAATTAGATTTTTCATGCCCTTTCGACTAGTAGAAGATTGATACTTTGGAAAGATATTTTTTCTCCACCTAACAAACAAGTAAACAATTCAAAAGAACGTGTACATCCCTGAATATCAAAGAACTGTCCAATGCAGCTTTGGACTTTCCTTTCACCTCTGAGCATATCAACAGCTGAACATCCTTTCAGTTTGAGTCCAAATGCATCTGCCACAGCGCTAATTGTAATTGCCCTCTGCTCTTCCCCAGTAGCTTGTTGAGTGCCATCTGACCTGGGAGTCTCATCTTCTGGCTTTATGTTTCATTTCGGATTGTCTCTTCATGAGGATTTCCTGGTAAAAGATCTTCAAAAGAAGTTTACCATGTCTCCCTCTGTGCAGTATTAGGAAGCATTAGCTATGATGTGACTGCCATTATCTCTGAGTTCCTCCTCCAATGTCAACTCTTGCTACTGCTGCTGCCCAGTAGCTGTTTGGCACACTTAATCTGGCTCCTCAGCAAGAGCCTGTCTGACACAGGAGACCCTAACAGCAGCTGTAGCTTCTTACCACTAGCATAGCTTCTTATCTTGCAAGAGCATGCAGTTACAGCACCATGGAAGGGCAGTGACCTGATGGCCGAAAACAAGAGAATTAACTCGAGTCTCCAATCACACCTGCAGTAGACACACTGAATCAACTGCTGAATAGTTAGTTCAATATTTAGGTAAGTTTAGTTCAAGACTGAAGAGTAGAAGGCCAAGCCCCCTTAAACTAGACAGAGGCAACTGTGCCCCCTTGCAATGGTCTTGGACCACCAAGACTTCTATGCTGTTGAGCCTCAGGCATTTTGAATCAGAAGTGTACTAAATGACTCAGTTCTAAATATTAAGACAGCTGATTCCTCTCAGGAATGATAACGGCCACCCCAAAGGCACCAGACTGTCTGATCTTGGTAGCTAAGCCGGGTTAGCCCTGGTTAGTACTTGGATGGGAGACTGCTATTGAATACCAGGTGTCCTAAATTATATTTCAGAGGAAAGAACTGGCAAAACCCACTTCTGAGCATTCCTCGCCTAAGAAGACCCTGTGAAAGGCAGGGTCAGAGATGACTTGAAGGCTCACATACATCCATTCAGTTTATCCCATTCATGCTTCGTAGGCTGCACCAGACACATGGAGGGCACTTACACATAAGCACTGGGCTTGTAGCCATCTTCATATTGAAAAATGTTCAAATTGATTTGGAAAATTACAGTAGCAGATCAGTGTCATTACTGTATACTCTTATTAAATGGGGTAATGTGTATAAAAATAATGTATAGGTGGTCTATCATAATGTTAAATTAAGATAGAACTGTACAGAATGTTTTTGAATTTATAGAGGCATCTCTAACTGCATTGAATAAACCTAAAAAAGGTAGGCAGGAGGTAAACCAGAATTTTATTTCATAACTAAGGGAAGAGTTATTTAACTTATGAAAAAAAAGGGAATGCAGAGGAATCTTGAATGTGTAGAAAGTAACATAACAGGGATGATAATTCCTTTGATTAGAATGATTGCATAATTCTGATATATAATAATTGTACAATAGAAACGTGATAGATATACAAGATACATTTGTATAAGGTATATTGTACATATATACAAAGTATATTTAATATATATACAAACTATAATGCATAGAATGTAAAGAATATAGGATATTGATATTGGATAAAGCGTTACCCACATAAACATGGGGGGGAAATGGTAACGCTTGTAAATAACTCTACATGTTTACTGCATAAATCATGCATTTTTGTTTCAGTTTCTTCTATTGATTTCTTTTCCTTTCCTTTTAATTATATATAATAAAATTTAAAAAAAGAAAAAAAGACATCTGAATGCTAATGGGTGGCAAAAAGTCATTTCCTTTCTCCCCTGCAAGTAGGCAAAAATTAATAATCTGCCTGCCAGCGTTGAGTGTCTTCTTATGAGTCTTCAAGTCGTTTCCAAGGTATGGTGACCCTATTGTGGGGTTGCCTTTGGCGAGGTTTGTTCAGAGGAGGGTTGCCCTTTCCTTCTGCTGAAGTTGAGAGTGTCCATTCCCGCATTACATTGTTATAGTGCTCCTGTGTTATGGTATATATAGTGTTATAGTATCCTGTGGAGTCCTGGGGTTTGCCGTTTAGGGAGGGGCCCTTAGAATTCTCGGGCAGAGAGCCCTTTGGCTTCAGTAAGCTACAGAATTGCACAGGATGTTGAAAGTGGAATAATAGCGCTGTAACAGCGTAGTGCAGAAAGGCCCAGCTTGAAATGGCACCAGATAATGCTTCATCCAGGAGCGCCTGGAGCTGGGAGGCCACCTCCCTCTCCCGGTATATACCATGCCCCCAGAGGGGATATGGGAGACTGGTTGACAGTTCTCCAGTATGGAGAGATCCAGAGAGGCTTTTTTTTCCAGTAACGGCCTCGCCACAGCCTCTTTCAGACGAGATGGAAACCTGCCTTGCTGTAGAGAAGCATTCACTGCTCTCCTTACCCAATCTGCCAGCTCCCCTCGGGCTGCTTTCAACTGAGGGGAAGGGCGTGAGTCCGGTATGCACCCAGTCCACGTCCCCAGTGTGCATGCACTGAAATGTATCCAATAACACTGGAGAAGCAGGGACTTGAACCCTGGCCCTCAGAGACAGTCCAGCGCTCAAATCGCTACACCACGCGAGGCCCCCAAAGCACCCGCCATCCCACTCCTACGTCCAATACAGTACTCTCAAAGGCCCTATCTCCCTGTCCGCGGTAGACTCTCTTCCTTTAAGTCAACCATACGGACTGGAAAGTTTTTGTGCAAAGAATCCTTAGGGGCACATTAAAGTTGAGGTTGTCAACAGCATACTATATTGAAGTCCACACTCAGGCCATTTCCCACTAGACATCTAGCGCTCATCGCATTCCACTTTCAACATCCCCAGACCGGAATCCTGTAGTTTGCAGTTTCGGGAGAGCTCGGCCAGAAACTGGCAAACCCCAAGACTCCATAAGACGTTGAAAGTGGAATCATAGCGCTATAACATCCCAGTGCGGAAACCGCCGCAGTCAACCCTTTCCTTCTAGGTTTCATTCTATCAAAGCGCCTCAGAAGAAGCCAGGGGGGCGGTGCAGAATTTGACGTCATCGCCTCCCGACACACCGTCCAATAGGGAATACGGGGAGGCGGAGCAGGCCGGGCTCGCGCCGGCGCTCCCTCGTTGCTAGGCTCGCGGAGTCGGATAGCGACGCCGGCGGAGGCCTGCGGGGCGCGGGGCGTGCCGGGAGTTTGCCGGGGCCTGGGCCTGGTCCTGGTCCTGGCGCTGATCTGGTCGGGTCGCTGCCATGCAGAGCTCCATGGTCCGGCGTACCCAGGAGCTGCTGGGACGAGTGATTCGGAAGCCGCCTCTGACGGAGCGCCTTCTCAGCAAGCCCCCCTTCCGCTACCTCCACGACGTGATAGGAGAGGTCAGGCCCTGCGGAGGGGCGCCGGGTGGGCCAGGATATGGCGGGGCGGGGGGGGAGAAAGTTGCCAGGAGAAGGAAGAGAGACCGGTTCGCGTTCCCCGTTGCCAGGCAACCAGGGGAGGTGGCTGGTAGAGGGAAGCACACGCCTCCCCCTGTGGGGGTACCTTTGATTGGGTGGAAGAGGGAAGCCCAGCAAGCGTGGCTGGTCACGCACCCCGTTAACAAGCAACACCTGCTGCAACCCCCGTCTCCCCACACCTGTTAGAGGTGTAGGAGACCTGTCAGCCGGCCCCTCTTGAATAAGACAAAGTGGGTGGGTGTGAACTGTGGGGCCGTTTCCGCACTGGACTGTGGTAGTCCTATTATTCCACTTTCAGCATCCTATGGGATCCTGGGCTTTGCTGGGAACCCCAGGATTTCATAGGATGTTGAAAGTGGAATAATAGCGCTACAACAGTCCAGTGCAGGAACGGCCTGGGTCACAACATAAACC
This sequence comes from Iguana delicatissima, assembly GCA_948472985.1. Classification (NCBI taxonomy): domain Eukaryota; kingdom Metazoa; phylum Chordata; class Lepidosauria; order Squamata; family Iguanidae; genus Iguana; species Iguana delicatissima. Next base: position 10,441 of record CAOKZL010003807.1, on the reverse strand, counting down.
AGAAATAGTTGTGCGTATAGTTGTGGTAATGATTTTCAAACAGTCTGGTTATGTGCACTGGATAATTTAAAATGCCCTAAATCGCACTGGTATGTAAAGAGATCGGATGAAGTTAACTGCTGGCAAAAAAAGTCCATTTTTATTGATTAGGCAATGTGAGAAAGAACGGATTGGAGGCCTTATCTCTTTGGCAAGGGCAACTCACTGTGGGATTCAGTGCCTCTGATCTCGCTGTTCCTTGAAAGTACATGGCCAGTTGTTTTCTGTAGATGGCTGGTTCTGAAATGCTACCCCTTCTGGGTGTTTTAGATTGCCAGGAGCCCCAGCTATCTTTGCAAATGGTAAGGGGTGCTCAGAACGGATGTCCAGAATATGTGGGAGGGGAAAATTTGACAACCACTGCTGTAGATGGAGTCTCTGTTAAAAGCACAAGTCTGTGTGATCATATGGGGGTGAAGAGATGGCCAGGCTGAATGAAATTTGCTTCCATCCTGTTTCTCTGAACACTATTACTACTCCACCCTATCCATGTTTTACTGGAAAAGCTAACAGATCTTTGTTCTGGTATAATGATTTGTGGACTAGAGTAGTGCTATTCAAAATGGTTGTCTGTGGACTTGTGCTGGTTTCCAGTACTGGTTCCTTATGAGGCTCCAGTAAAGAAAGAAGCAATTCTAGCCAATGGGCACAAATATGATACAGGTGCATGGCACATTGGAAGAAAACTCACATCAGATAGACTAGCTCTCTCCACATCAGTTGCTCTTATGCTATTCTCAATTGGTAGAATATTTTTTTAAAAAGTAGGGGGAGAGGTCCATGAAATGGAAGAGACCACTGGCATAGTATAGCAGTTATTCTTAGGAAGACTCAGGATCACACTTCCATACAACCACAGAGCTCACTACGTCATCCTTGTCTCTCAGCCTGAGTTGTTGTGGGTTGTTGTGAAGTTAATAGAGAATGAACCCTGTATACTCCCTCCTACTTCTCCACAGAAGGGCAGGGGATAGGAATGTAAGAAAGAATAAGTATTGTCAGTGTAAGATAGTTAAGGAGTAAGTCCAGTTGCTACTCCCAGCAACAGGAGACTGGCTGAATTAATTGCTGACTGACAAATCATCACTTATGTTATCACTTTGATTTACATAAGTGTCTGCTGTAAATGAGACTAGAAATTTGGTTTAGGCTTGAGAATCTTACTGTGCAGTAAAACTGAAAAAGGAGTTGTAGCTTAGGTTTCATTAAATAGAGCCCACTTTGTCAGAAATATGTGTTATCCTCAGATATCCTTCTTGAATTTATATAAGGTAGCATTCAAAACAGACAAAATGGTTTTTAAAAAGTAGGGCAAAACTACACAAGCTTAGAGAAAGGCACAGGATTTAATTTTTACTCCTCCTTCCTTGCCCCTGCAACCTTCTGTGGAAAACTGTAGTGACAAGTTGGGGCGCCTGTGGAACAGGGTAACAAGTGACATTGGTAGTTGTCAGATGTATACCTCCCAGAATGACATGCTAAATGCGGGGGGGGGCCTCCCCAAACCTCTTTTCAAGCCTGAGGGACTTTAGTAGAAAGGAAGAATTAATTTCTGTGTGTTCAAGTTAGCTGTTGACTAGGAGACATCAGCTTTTATTGATTTCTGCTAGCAGAAGCCTCTGTTAGACCCTGCAACCTTCTTTGATTAGGAACTCTTTTGTTTGCCCAGCAGATCTTTGGATCCAACCCAAAATAAACAAGCAAGTTTTATTAGCCACATAGATTTCTTGGGGAAATTTTAACGAGTGCTTACTTAATTAGAATTCACCTTTATTGTTCCTAGTTGTTCCTAATTGTTACTGTTTTGGAAATGTAGAGCAAGAATTTATTCAAAATTAAACAGCCAGGCTTGGTGGTAGTGGTTGTGTGTCTTCAAGTCGTTTCTAACAGATGGCCCTAAGGTGGAACCTCTCATGGGGTTTTCTGGGGCTGAAAGTATGTGATGTGCCTAGGATCACCCAGTGGGTTTCCATAGCTAAGCAAGGAATCTAGCTCTGATCTCTAGGGTTGTAGTCCAGCACTCAAACCACTACACCACTCTGAATCCTCTTTTGTTAGTTAGGGATTCTTATTTTTCTGGAACCATTTGCTTGTTTTCCTCATTGGTTGGTTTCTGTTAAAGACCAAATTCTGACTTTTCTTAGACCACCTCCCCAGGGCATGGTTCTTAAACGTTTTCCTACGAGAGTAAAATAAGTTGTCCAATGGAATAAAAACTCTTTGTGACCATTCTTTAATTGTCTGTAGAGGAATGTATCAAAAATAGCAGACTTTATAGCTGCAGGAGCATTTGTTAAGCAGAAAATGGGTGGAATGATTTTTGCCTCTCTCTTCTCCATCTCAACAGGCCTCAGTACCTCTTCCCCAGTTTTGGAGTTGGATATAGGTGAAGTTTCCTATCCTGTTTTTACCTACAGTATTTTGGCACTGTACTAGATATTTCTTCAGTTTTTATGTACCCTATGATGGATTGAACCCAAAGAAAAATTTGTGTAGGCCATTTGCCGATATCTAGTATGCTATGCAGAGAGAAGCTGTCTCCTCCCAAAGTCTCACTGTTGTGCAATAGTTGTTTTTGTCATATCTGGCAATCTTATGTATTACTGGCCAATGATAACTCAGTAACTGTCTCAAAATACTTCCATAATCCATTGGTGGCTTCTACTGTATATTTGAGTATTACTACCATGGTCTTCAAGATGGTAAAAAACTGTCTTAGTATGTTCATCATCTAGCTGTCACATCTGAAATCCTGGAGAATACATATCTGCCTGTGTACTTATACATAATAATTGAGTTGTTAAGAATTCCTAATAAAAATGGTGATCACTCAATGGAATTTTGCTGGACTGTGGATAATGTGAGCCATGGAATTTTATCAGAAGCACATTAGAATATTACAGAGAGAAGGATATCTCTGGAGTTTATTATGCTTATTTCTTACTGTTATAGAAACCTGTGTTCAATCAATTCCCTGTACTTTGGGAAATATCCACGTTAGGCAGAACTGGAATACATCTGAAGTCTTGGTGAAAAGCAGTAAACCCAAAAATGGTGGTATTCCTATGAGAATGTGAACACATGTTCAGAAACCAGAATGCCTAGAAAATCCAGGAACAAAATACTCTTTCTATTGTTTTAAAGGTAATTAGATCAACTGGTTTCATGAAAGGATTATATACAGAAGCAGAGATGAAATCTGATAATGTCAAGGTATGTATGCACTCCCATTGTTTATACATTTTTAATTCCAGGAATATTTCTCATGAATGTAAACATAAACCTCTTAAATGTGATTGATGTAATGACTGAACCATGCCAAAACATTAATAGATATTATATTTTTAACTGAATTTGATGTGCAATTAATTTTAAGTCCTATTGTTCCACTAGGATAAAGATGCAAAAATCAACTTCCTTCAAAAGGCAATTGATGTTGTCATCATGGTGACAGGGGAGCCGTTGGCAGTAAAACCAGCACGTATTGTTGCTGGACATGAACCTGAAAGGACCAATGAACTACTTCAAGCAATTGCCAAATGTTGTCTTAATAAGGTAGGATCTCAGTGTGTATCTGTAATTCTGGGAGTTTGATATGACTAATACTTTTGTTCACAAATGTATGTGGAACCCCAGCTGATGGAAAAGCAAGTTGAAGGAGAGGGGTAAGTTGTAGGGAAAGGCAATTTGAGTGAGTGTTGCAGGTGAGGAGTCAAGCATCTTTCTCATTACCCACTGCTGCTCCACAGAAAATTCACCCCTCTCAATGCTATGTATGTAAAGTAACCTTTCTAGACATGAGAGAAAATAGAAACAGACAACCAGAAACAGACATGAGAGAAAATAGAAACAGGAATACTTGAAAGACTGGAAGTCCATACCGAAATACCAGGTACCAAAGACCAAAGTGCCAACTAGGTGGGGTGGTAAAAATGTAATACTTGAATCCAGATTTGCTGCCAGGATGAGAAGAAATCTTGAATACAGCCAGAGCTCAGGAATCTGTATATTTAAAAAAAAAACAGGGTACACTAGATTAATATTGATCTTGATTCATATGTTGTAAACAAAAGTAAAGGAGGATCCCATCTTAACTTTTGAAGTTGAACAGACATCTCATGTTTTATAAATGTTTTTGGATATTCCCAAATAGACAAACTGAAAATCTGATTATAAGAAAAACATCAGCAAAACACACTTGTGGAGAATCCTGTGCCAAAAAGGATCAATATAACAACTGTAATTATAGATAGATAGATAGATAGATAGATAGATAGATAGATAGATAGATAGATAGATATTTCCAGACAGAGAGCAGAGAGGAAATCTGCTACCAAACTGTGCTGTGGAAGTATACTTATTGTTTTGTTACTGCATGTACATTTTTCTTTCCAGAATTAACCTCAAAGGAATTCAATTCTGCCATTTTGTAGCGGAAGTAGATGGTGCTGATTGACTGGGGGTTTACATTGTCGTGAACATCTAACTAGTCTTCTGCTTTAAAAACTCATTGGGATTTTTAAAGAAATATAATAATGATAAATGTTAAAATCCACAAGATTGCTTCAAACAAGTGAAAACAGCTTTAAAACAACATCAGATAGATAGTCTGCTCAAAGGATAATGGGTGCAAAGAAGAACATTGGCATCATCATTCATTTTAGAGGCATGTTTGTAAGGGAAAGGCAAGAAAGGTTAGACTTGCCTCATGGAAATAAAACCTCAATGCTGGTTTTGGAACTTACTGGCTTTGCGCCTTTTTGTTTTATGGACCTCAATCAAATGAGAGAAATCTGCTGACAACTGCTTCCTTCAGTGGAATCAGGAAGGGGAGCAGTCTCATCCCTCCATTGAAGCACCCCCCCAGCTCTAAATGTGCTCTGGAGGGAGAAACACCCTCAAATCAGTTTTTGGATAGTTGTGAGAACTGCAGTGGGGAAGGGAAGAAATTTTGGTGCACAAGCACTGCAACATCAGCATAATGCTGGATCTAGCCCAAGACTAACAAAACTGTGTTGGCTAGTGAAACTCAGTAGTGACTGCAGACCCTTCACAGTGATCACTGCTTTGAAAATACTATCTCTGGTCTTCAACTTGAAAATGATGTGTATGGCAAGGGGTGAGGAAGCTGTATTTCTCAGTAGGATCACAAAGTTGGTGATGCAGGGAAAAACTGCAGCCCAGTGGTATGCGTGTTTACTCAGAAGTAAGTTACACTGAATTCACTTTATTCCTTTGTAGGTATGATTTTGGCTGTAATCCTGGAAGTAATTAATATGATGAGCAGAAGACTAGCTGAGATTCTTCTCTTTCTCCTTCTTAAGCAGCAGCTTGTGGGTTAGAGAAATAGACATGGCAATTGTGAGCTAAAACTTTGCAAGACAGTTTTTCTTGCATTTTTTCTTTGTAGCTGTCCAGTGATGAAGCTGTTCAAAAAGTTCTTGCTGGAGAGAAAGCAGATATCAAAGGAAAGACATCATCATCTTCTAAATCCCAAAACAAAGAGTCTAGAACAGAAGCACATCGATCCCATAAAGAGGTACTCTGAACAACATTTTGGATAAAGGGATTAGACATTTTACTTAGAATCATAGAATCATAGAAATGTAGAGTTGGAAGAGACCACACAGGCCATCCAGTCCAACCCCCTGCTATGCAGGAACACCCTCAAAGCATTCCCGACAGATGGCCATCTAGCCTCTGCTTAAAAACCTCCAAGGAAGGAGACTCCACCACACTCCGAGGCGGCATATTCCACTGCGGGACAGCCCTGACAGTCAGGAAGTTCTTCCTGAGGCTCAGGTGGAATCTCCTTTCCTGCGGCTTGAATCCATTGCTCCTTGTCCTGGTCTCTGGAGCAGCAGAAAACAAGCCCTCTCCTTCCTCTGCATGACATCTCTTCAAATATTTGAACATAGCTATCATGTCCCCTCTTAACCTTCTCTTCTGCAGACTAAACATACCCAGCTCTCTAAGTCTATCCTCATAGGGCATGTCTTCCAGGCCTCTCACCATTTTGGTCGCCCTGCTCTGGACTTGCTCCAGCTTGACCATGTCCTTCGTGAATTGGGGTGCCCAGAACTGGTTGCATGAAAAGCAAGGGAAAAAGTTGTTTGACATTTGATATTTCTGTATTTTATTATTTAGGGAAGAGGTGACTCTGAAATAAAAGAAAGAGGCACATGTCAAGACCAAAAACCCAAAGAAGAGTTAAAAGAGGAAGAGAGCAAGCGAAAAGAAAAAGAAAGTGACAAACCTAAAGATTATGCAAATCATCAAAAGAATCCTGAAAAAGATAATTTTAAAGAAGGAGAAAAGCATGAAAGAGAGAGAACCAAGAACAGATCATCCAAACAGGGTAGAGAGACAGAGAAAATCAGAGAGAGAGAAAAAGGAGACAGAGAAGGAGCTAAAGAGGAACATGACAAAGAAAGGGATAGGGAAAGGAAGCAACATGAGGGAGGAAGAGAAAAAGACAGATTAAGAGAAAAAGACAAAGAGAGGGCTAGGGACAAAGATAAGGAACATGAGAAGGTCAGAGAAAGAGGAAAGGATAGAGAAAAAGAGAAACGAAAAGAGCGAGGCAGAGACATGGAACAGTCGCGAGAACAAGGAAAAGACAAAGATAAAAAGGTAAAGGATTTTTTTAAAAAAGCATATTAACTAACAGTTGCTGGCAGCTACAGTTAGCATATTTATGTCTTTTCAAATGTGTACATTATCTAAACTTAATCCAAATTGTATAAAGAGAAAAGCCAATTTTTTTCTCCTGAATATCTGAAGTAATCAGAAGGAGATGAAATGTTAACGCAAATAGAATTTATATTAGGCACCAAGAGCTGCTAGAAGAATGAAGCACTGCTTCTTGCTTTGAAAATATAGAAAATAGCAGTTTTACCGATTTGACCATTTAAACTGATCTTTTGTAAGGCAGACATCAAATAAATAAAAAATGTGATAGTCCTTATATTAGGGAACTTTTATATTATAAAAATATATTTTTACTGATGTTTTTGTATCATTTTAAATCTCTTGTTTTTAATAAGCTGTAAACTGCCTTGAGTTCCATTATTGGTAAAGAGGCATGATATAAATGAATAGAATAATAGACATCTCTAAAGAAACAATTTCAAGCTTGTCTGTGGCCATCTGCACTATGAAATGATATATGGAAAACCTCAGTTATCATGTCACTGAGTTATTTTGAACATTTTGTCATTAAGATTTTTTTTTACCTGGCCCATGCTAATTGAAAGTACCCTCAGATATTTATAGCAGTCATTTCACAATGCAGATTTTGAGACCAGGATTGCAGGATTTCTAGGGAATTATAATAAAAATAATATTGTGTAAATATTTCAGAGATTCAGTGTGTACACCTTTCTTTCTCTAGTCCATAGGAACTGAGGAGAATGTGATTAAAAAAACAACAGAACAATCTGCAAAAGATAATGCTGAGCCAAAAAAAGAGGTAAGGAATAAAAATATTTTTCAATTACTGTAATTTTTTGTTGTTGTATTCCTCCAACAAGTGAAAATTAGGACACGCAAGATGTCATGATTTTAAAATAATTACCTAAAAGTGCTTCAGCTTGTTAAAATAGCATGAACCAGAATATAAAGCATTGGGATGGGAAAAGGAGAGTCTTTGCTCAAAAGTACAAAAAAGAAGATTTCTTTCTTAAGGATTAGAGAAATCACCGGTGTGACTTTCTGACCAATATTCTTACAGTCTTCCTGATACTGGTTAATCAAGTTGTGACCAGAGAAAATTGTGTTACACAAAAATCCAAATGTAACCTTCTTAACACTGTAGGATTTATTAAGTGGATGAAAATCTCTATACTGGTTAAATTATTCACTATATATTGCCCTTTTATTTTTGCAAAAAAGGGTCTCATGTTTTTAATTCCAAAACTGATAGGCTGTTGTGCTTGTACAAGGGAAGCATCACTACAGTTATGGTTCCTGTTCAGTGTTCTGGTATATAGTTCAGTAGTCAGGCAGAAATAGGATTATGAAGAAATTCTCATATTTTACTTTGGCTAGGGTGACCAGAAGCATAGGACGGGTCTTGTGTAATACAGGGGTACCTCAGTTAACAAAGCCTCTTACAGTGAAGCTCTGTTTTACAGTGTCTTTTTATACCTACTCAGCCTCCTTTTTTTCTTTCTTGTCCTTTGTATTACTCAGCTTTTTTTAACAGCATTGGCATTGGGAGGGTGGTGAAGAAGGGCTGGAGAAACACACATGTTGCATGTCAGGTTGCAGCAGTGTGTTTCTAGTAAGCAATGCAATCAAGCTTGAGCTGTTACAGGGTAGGATTGTGCTCTGCCTGCTCCTATTGTAGCTCTGGGTGCCTGCCTCTGACAGTGTGCCTGTTTATCAAAGCAAACAGAAACTTCCTCCAGAGACATCTACTGAGTATTTATGAACAGCAAAACTGAAAGTAAAGAGGAGAGTAAATAAATCTGCGTCAGAGCTGCAACCAGCATATTTTAAAAAGCATAAATCTATAAGTTTGACCACCAAAATGGAAATCATAATGAAAGTGTGATGGTGGGCGAAAAAGTAATCCCTGGGTGCATTTTTGGAAGAAGTCTTCAGGTGTCTCTAGATGCTTCAAAATGTATTTGTTTACTTATTCAAGACTTGCCTGATTTGGTTGCTTTCAGAATTCCATCTTCTGCACAGCTGCTGTACACAGAAGATCTTTGTCCTCCTTTACTTTTGGCAGCCCTATCTACAGGCTTTCCCCATTTATCTGACAGGTTAGAGACTGGAGCACTGTCAGAAAATGGAATTGGTTGAAAAGCAGAACCTCTGTACTGTACTATAGGGAACATGAAGGACTTATGAAGGAGGCTCACTTGGGACAAACTGCGCACATGCTGCTTGCAAAGTCTCTCAGGCAACTTAGTGCCTTTTATCCTCTCAGCTCACCCTGCAAGCAGCATGTGCATGTGAGAGGTTCCAAGCGAGCTTCCGTAGGCAAGAAAAACTGATGAAGAAGCAGAACCCCTAAATTAATGGAAATTGTCCTTAATTTGGAAGCATCAAAAGAGCAAGTCATCAGATAATGGGACATCAAAAGGTGGGGGCTTCCGGTATGTGCTTCTCACTCTCTTTCCTGTATGCATAAAAGTGTATATGCCCATTCTTTTCCTATTCCTTCTTCCTTCCTTATGGAGGAGCACTCACATTGACTCTCTGCACTGATCGGAGTGTTTACACCAGGGTTGAATTATGGGGAGGAAAATAAAAGGGATTTATGAAATCCACAGCTGTAACCTTGACCACAGCTACAACCAGTTCATGGTTCCATATACCCTTCTGAAAATAGTAGCTAAGCAGTGTCACCCTGCCTGTTTGTAAGCAGGTACGAACGACACTGATGGTGCTTCTTCATATTGCTGCTTATTTGAAAACTGCCCGTCTGTGACAGTTTGTTATCGTTGCAAATTAGGGTAAGGTAAAATACATACTGAAAAGTTGTGGATAATTGGCTTTTCTCTTTGTGCATATTTTCTAGAGTGAAAATTCAGCAAGGTTATCAAGGCAACATTCAACTAAGGGACCAAGACAACAAGCCAAACCTGGAGGTGAAGGTAACTGAAACAAGGCTTTCTGTTTCACTGCAGGAGTTCCTTTGCATTTGGATCACTTCTGTGAATAGCCTAGCTTAGTTTGCCATAAAAGAAGCCATTGTTTCCTCCTATGTGAGCAAGTATGCATTAGCCTCTTCTCCTCTTCTTTTGCACAGCTGAAGAGATAGAAAGCTTCTGTATATCGTGTTAAACTATTTGCAATTCACCTTGAGGTCTCACGTCTGGGAACTCTGATTTGCTTAAACTATTGTTTCAGATCCTATCTTGCTCTCAAATAAAACAAAAAGCAGACGTCATTGATCTCCTCCTCTGAAGGAGAAGGAAACATGCAAAGCCAAGCCTTGTTCATTAGTAGAAGCTATGATTTCCCATTAGTTGTTTACCATGTCAATACATAATGCTAATACCATGGCATTGCTTTTCCAAAAGTGCTGCTAGTGGGGTCTCCCATGTCAGAAACAGTTTTGTTGAGGAGCCAGACTGTGTGCCAGCTACTGGGCTGCAGCAGTGGTGGGGGTGGCAGGATGACACTGGCAGAGGATCCGTCAGAGACAATGACAGTGGCACCATAGTGAACACTTGTTAATACTTGTGCAGAAGGAGGCATGTAAGCCCCTTTTGAAAATTTTGTACAATGAAAACTGTATGATAAGACAGTCCAAAATGAGACAAGAGATAGTTTCAAAGTATGGCACTCCCAGGTAGGATGGCACTTAACAAACTACTGGGGAAGAGCAGAGAGCAACTAAAAATAGTGCTATGGTTCATGGTGCAACTGGACTCAAGCTGAAAGA
>CAOKZL010003806.1:0-69477 GCA_948472985.1 Iguana delicatissima | reverse complement strand
TACGGGAAATCTCAAGAATTCACTTTCTTCTCAGAAAGACATACCTCATTTTCAAGAATCGATATGTTTTTTGCTTCAAAACCTCTATGTAAATTGAACACTAAAATGGAAGTGGTATCGAAAACTTTATCAGATCATAAAGCTATTTTGCTGTTCCTTAAGAAATCTAAACAAGACTTTAGATGGCGTTTGAATGAAAGGCTCTTCCAAGATGAGAAGATGGTTAGTATGGCGAAATAGATATTACATCTATATTTTGAAGAAAATCAACGGGAAGGAACCAGTATTGAAACCATCTGGGATGCAGGAAAGGCAGTGATGCGTGGGTTCTTCATACAGCAAAACGCTATTTTGAATAGAAGAAGGAAAGAGAAAATTCAGAAAATAAATGATTTAATTAGGAAAAAGGAGGAGGAACTTAAAGAAAACCTTCAGATAAAGCCATCTTGAAAGAGATAACTGCACTACAAAAACAATTAGAACTTGATTTGACAACGGAAATAAGTAAAAAATTGCTATCTTGGAAATAGAATAATTTTGAATGGTCCAACAAACCAGGGAAGTGGCTATCACTCCTCTGAGAAAGAAGAAACAAAAATCGCCTATTCTTAAAATCACAGAAGATGGAAAGATATATACAGAATCTGAGAAAATAAAAAAAATTGTTAAATAATATTCAAAATTATATAAAGAGAAACAAGTTAAAAGAGAAACCATCTCGGAAATTTTATCAGAATCAAAAATAGAAGAACTCTTGAAACAGCTCAGAGAGAAACTTAATCATTCAATTACAGGAGCAGAAATTGTTAAAGCAATATGTTTAACTAAGAAGAATAAAATTTCTGGTCCAGATGGCTTTTCAGCAACATATTATAAAGTCCTGCAAGATGAGCTGATTTTGCCATTTCAAGCGACAATGAACGCAGTGTTTGAGGGGAAGATACCCAAATCTTGGGGAGAAGCTTATATAACTTTGATCCCAAAAGAAGATCGAGATCCACTCTTACCTAAGAATTACTGGCCAATATCTCCATTGAATGTAGATTACAACATTTTTACATCAATATTAGTGAACAGATTAAAAAACATACTAAAGGATGTAATAGAAGAAGAACAGGCCGGGTTTCTACCTAATAGACATCTCAAAGATAATATGAGATGTATACTGGATGTGATTGAATATTATGAACACCAACCAGGAAGTAAATTAGCACTGTTATTCTTGGACATTGAGAAAGCTTTTGACAGTTTAAGCTGGGAGTTTATGTTTGAAGTTCTTTCTAAATTTCAAATAGGAGATAAATTTTTGAATAGTATAAAAACAATTTATAGAAACCAAACTGCCCAAATAATTGTGAATAGAGAGAAAACTGAAAGAATAAAAATTTGTAGAGGAACAAGGCAAGGATGTCCCCTCTCTCCCCTATTATTCATATTAATGATTGAAACCTTGATTAAGAGTATAAAATTGGACAACTCAATTCAAGGAGCGAAAGTAAAGGGCCATGAGTTTAAAATTTGCGCATTTGCAGATGATATAGTGATTATAATGGAAGAGCCAATGAGAGGAATTAAAAATTTAAAAAAGATATTGGAGAAATTCAAAGAAGCTTCTGGATTGAAAATAAATGAAGATAAATCTAACATTTTGACCAAGAACATAAGCAAAGGTGAAGAAAAAAATCTGGGCACATATTCAGGCTTCACAACAAACACTAAAGTAAGATATTTGGGGATATACCTAACAAAGAAAAATTCTGACCTGTTTAAAAATAATTATGAGAAGGTCTGGAAAGAAATCAATAAAAATTTCCAGACCTGGAAAAAATTGAAATTATCTCTCCTTGGGCAGATATCGTCAATAAAAATGACAGTGTTGCCTAAGCTGTTATTTTTGTTTCAAACCATTCCTATAATTAGTAATGAATCAGTTTTTAAAAAATGGCAAAGAGATATTTCACACTTCATATGGAATGGGAAGAAACCAAGAATCAAACATAAAATACTATGTGATGCCAAAGAGAGTGGTGGATTATCACTCCCCAATTTGAGACTTTACTTCCATGCAAGTTGTTTAGAATGGTTTCAAGAATGGGCGAAGTTAACCAATAGTAGACTCCTGGCATTAGAAGGCATCAATTTAGCCTTTGGTTGGCATGCTTATATTGGATATAACAAGGATATAATTCATAGTGACTTTAACAACGATTTTATACATCAACCAATATTAAAAATTTGGAAAAAATATAGGGTAAGGATATATCCAAAAACACCTTTGTGGCTGTCACCGCAAAAAGCATTTTATAAAAGCGAGAATATTTTACAAGACAGATGGATAACATATAAGGATCTAATAAAAACTCATGGTGGCTCTACTAAAATAAAATCACAGGAAGAATTAAGAAAAGAGGGCATCAGCTGCCACTGGCTATTACATAGACAATTAAATAACACATTTAAAATGGAATTGAAAATAAATGGCTTTCAAATAGAAAGGACAACCTTTGATGAGTTACTATTGGAGAAAGAATCTCAGATAATATCTGAAATATATAAAATTCTGCTAAGATGGGACATTGAAGAAGAGGTTATCAAAGAACCAATGATATGTTGGGCTCAAAATTTAGGTCATTCAATTGAATTAGTGAATTGGGAGAAGACTTGGAAGAGAAGATTGAAATATACAGCATGTCAGAATTTAAAAGAAAATATCTATAAAATGCATCTATGGTGGTACCTCCCTCCTGAGAGACTGGTAAAGATATACAATTGTTGTGACAAATGTTGGAAGTGCAGAAGTGAGAAGGGTACCTTCTACCACATGTGGTGGACATGCCCAAAAGCTAGAAAATACTGGAAACAAATACATATGAAGATTGAAAAAATTCTGGGAATACAATTTCATACGTCACCACAAATGTATTTATTGGGAATGCCAGAAGAGGATTTGGAAAAAAAACACGATGAAATTCTGTTTTATATGACTGCTGTTGCAAGGATTAACTATGCCAAAAATTGGAAAAAATCGGATATATCAAATATAGAAGACTGGGAATTAAATTTGTATGATATGGCAGTTATGGATAAGATGACAACATTAATGAGAGGGATCTCTCTTGGAAAGTTTGTTAAAAAATGGGACCGTCTTATTCAATTTTTTAAAAACAAATGGGGAGACTTGATGGTAGCGAGCTTTATAGATTAAGAGATAGATAGGAAGAAAGAAAGAAATGAAGAGAGATATGAATTATATTTCAAGTATGTTAATTATCAGTATAAAAACGTTGTGACATAGTATGAAGTTAAGATGGATATTATATAAGAGATAATATCAGTAGATCCTGATGTGTGTAAACAAGGGAAATGATTCCTCATTTATATAGCCAATGGGTTATATTAAAGACAACCTAGTCAGGAAGCCAGGGAGAAAGAAGGATGAATGGAACTGAAATGAAGAAGTAAGAATGTGTGTAGGTAGGTCCTAAGATATGTTAAATCATGCTATATATTATATATAATATGTGTATTATTATATTATTATGTTTATATCTATAATATGTAAGTTCCACTTTTTGAGATCTTCCTATCTTTATGAGAATGGTTGGTATAGGTATGTATGTATGTATGTATGTATGTGTTGTCTCTCAAGAGTTTTATGTTTAAAAAAAAAGAAAAAGAAAGGCACATCAGGTGCACATCAGGTGCACAGCTTGGGTATACTCTCAAACTCAGATCTGAGACTGGGCGTGCAGGTTTTGGTGGTGGCAAGGAATGTGATTGCACAATTAAAACTATGCATCAGCTTTCACCACTCCTTGATATATCAGATTGGGTCATGGTAGCACATTCCTTTATTACATTTTGATTATTGAAATGAACTCTAGGTGAGGCTGTCTTTGGAAACTGTTCAGAAACTTCAGTAGGTCCAAAATGCTGCAGCTAGGCTGCTAATTGGAGCTGATTATGGGAAGGATCTAATGGCCCTGTAGGAACAGCTTCACTGGTGACTGGTCCATTTCCAGGCAGAATTCAAAGTGCTGGTTATGACCTATAAAGCTCTATATGGCTTAGGTCCAGACTATCTGAAAGACTGTGATCTCCCTGCCCAAGTTTTAAGATTTTTTGGGAAAGGCTTTCTCTTGGTACTGCCACCAATCACAGCCATGTCTGGTAAGGACATGGGAGAGGGCCTTCTTGGTGGCTACTCCTAGGCTATGGAACTCCCTTCTGAGGTTGGCCCCTGTTCTACTCTCTTTTTTCTACTCTCTTATTCTACTAATTATAGTAGAATAAGCTACTAATTATAGTAGAATAAGTAGAATAAGCTAAAAAGACAATGAGAAGACCAGGCCCTCTAGAAATACAATCAGGATAGAGCCAGCGTGATATAGTGCTTTGAGCATTGGACTACGATGCTGGAGGCTAGGGTCCAATTTCCTGCTCATCCATGGAAACCCACTGAGGGACCTTGGCCACATCATACACTCTCAGTCCCAGAAAACTCCATGATAGGTTAGCCTTAGAGTCACCATAAATTGGAAATGATATGAAGGCACACAACAACAAAGGTAGAAACAACCGGGATGCAGAGTGGAGGTGATTTGCCAAGGCCCGTGTGACAAGAAACAGCCAGGCAATGCGCTAACATATATAAGAGAAAAGATAATAGGATTATAATTACAAACCAAGGGCATTGTGACACCTAACAGAATGCTTATTCAGGGAAGGTTACCTCTCACAGAACCTCAGCTACAATGTGACTGGCAAGGGGGCTGCTGAAGGTCTTGAGAAGGGGTGGGATCAGTTGGCACACCTCTACTTTCCCCACAAGACAATAGTAATTGTGTGCTGAGCTCTAACATCCAAATGAGGAGAGAAGGCTACCCTTTGGAAAACTAGGGTCCAGTTGCTGAGAAATTTCAACTCTCATAGCAAAAAACAGAAAACCAGCCAGTGTCTACAGTAGAAAACCCATTGCAGGTTTATAAAACAAGAAAAAAAAATGTAATAAGCAGAACTATATATCTCCCCCCCCCCCATGACGAGGCCCGAGAGAAAGGGGCAAAGGAAGCAGAACACTAGTGAGAAAAGACAGAAACAAGACAAAAATGTGAAATGCCCTCTTACCTGGAGTTAGGAATGGGAAGACTAGTTCAAGTCTGCTCCACCAGTCGTCTATTTTAACTTTTACTGCTGTGTACTCTGTCACTCAGATTAGCATTGCCAACACCCTTTTCTATGTTAATTCCCAAATTTTCTGCAATATACTTCTTTATAGCTTTTTAATGGCCCTTATGTTCTTTCCTCCCAACTTTCTTCAAGGTACACATTAACACAATCCACATGTATTTAAAAAAAAGTGCAGAGTAGAAGGAGACTTAAAAAGAATTGCAGAGGAGGAGGAGACTTAAAAAAAAAGTCTCCAGAATGAGTCTAAAGCAGTGGTTCTCAACCTGTGGGTCCCCAGATGTTCGTGGACTTCAGCTCCCAGAAGCCCCAGCCACTATGGTCAATGCTCAGGGCTTCTGGGAGCTGAAGTCCACGAACATCTGGGGACCCACAGGTTGAGAACCACTGGTCTAAAGCAAATCTCCTTGCCTTTCCTTGTGGCAAATCTGCCGAACAACAGAATGTGGCAGAATGTTGCCAACAATGTTATTTTCTCCCAGTGACCTCTGGCATGACTGCTGTGCTGAGGATGGTGCTAGTAATAACTCATGCAATACAGTGTGCTCTCCTTACCCACAGTCTCCTGATGTGCAAATCTGAGCATCTGTGACTGTGTCGCATCCCATACCCAAAATGGCAGTGACACAATGCATGCACTGAAATGTTTGCGTGCATGTTACTACCATTGAATAAAATAGGAAGCAAGTATCTACAAATTTCATCATTTGCAGCAGTTCCTGGAATGGAATCCCTGCATATTCAAAGGGCACATGGTACAGCCATCCACTAGTGTGAACCATCATGTGGAATTACCTATCTACTGCCCCAACCACTGATAAACAGAAAACATGTTGCAGCATACAGATGGCTCCTCTGTATTACTTGGCCCTATGTGGTGAATGTGAGGTTCCCATTTCTTTTCCTTCCACATATATTTTGTATATTTCTTTGTCCCTCATTGTGGTTAATTATGCAAACAAAAACTGGCTGAGTTAAAAATGCCCAAGAAATTCATTATTTTTTGCTATTGGAGTACTTTTTTTGGTCCCAGCCTGCTTTGAATGTTGGACTATGACTTTGGAGACCAGGGTTCAAAACCCCACTTGGCCATGGACACCAGTGATGACCTTTGGCAAGTCACACTCTCTCAGTCCCAGGGGAAGGTAAAGGCAGGCCCCCTTTGGACACATCGTGCTAAAAAAAACACTATGATAGGTTCACCTTAGGGTTGCCATACGTCTGAACAACCTGAAGATACACAACAACAACAACAACAACAACAAAACATATTGGGACAGTTTCTTTAAAAAAATCCCAAGTCATTTTTGGGGAAAGCAGAAGTAGAATTACCAGGTTGTATATAGGACAGGGCAGGGCTTTAACTTTAACTATAATTATAACTTTAATTCTGAACATTAGGGGTAGAATGAGGTACTGTTACCCTGTTTACTGGGGGTCCCGGGAGGGACACCTAAATAACCGAACAACAACACACAATTTTGGGGAAAATTAGCTGGAACATTCACTTAAGATAGTGAGAGGCAGGGTAACTTAGCAGGATCTTGCAACCCAATCTCTACAGGGTCAGGTCAGTCAAGCAGCCAGACGGGTTTAAAGTAGTGGAAATGATATTTTATTACATACAAACAAATATTAAGGACACCACATTCACACAGATAACTAAGAAGTTAGAGGATGAATTAAGGATAGAGATTTTCAGGGAAAATGGGTGACACGACACCTGTCTCGTCGTCTTGGACCTTACGGGAGAATCTGGGGGTGCAGAGAAGAAACTCAGCTCAATCAGCTGAGGGGAGCTTGCCAAGCACAGCAGCAACAAGGCTTGATGGAAGTTTGGAGCGATCCAAGGAAAGTCTTGGAATCAGGAGTTTTTATAGGGTGAATTGGGACTGTAGGCTGTGCCTTACTCGGGGAAAACAATAGCAATAGCAATAGCAGTTATTTCTATACCGCCTATCAACTAGCGTTATCTAAGCGGTTTACAATGTATTTTTTAGCTATTTTTTAGCTAATTGCCCCCAACAAGCTGGGTACTCATTTTACCGACCTGCGAAAGGATGGAACGCTGAGTCAACCTTGGAGCCTGGCAATGAGTTTTGGGTGCGAGACAATGTCTCAGAAAGGTCACAATTTAGCATGATTGAGTTAAGTCCGAATTGACAAAGAGGCAGACTGTATGCAAATGCTCAGTGCTTGGCCTTTAAGCTTCTAGCTTGCCAAGTTACCTGCTCAGGGCAGGGAGTCCTTTGTAAACAGCGTGCATACATAATAAGGGCGTTTGCAGAGAGATCTCCTAAAGCGGTGATCTGGCTATTTCTGGCCTGCCGGTATTGTCTTGGGATATTGCAGCGTTTGATGGCCCAGCCTAGTTCTGGGCTTATCCAGGAGCCTCTCAAACATGTGGAGAGGGGTAGTGGGAGACAGCCAAATTATTGATATCAAAATGATATCTTTATGCTATCTCCAAGGAGGCCTAACCTGCAGTAACAGTACTGACAAACTCGATCAAGTGGGGTGAAGGTACTTGCCCTTCCTTGTTTCCTAAACCTCAGCTTTCAGTTGCAGCTGTCCCCTCCCAACACAATTATTTCCTCACTGATAGACAGTGGAAGGAGAAGGCACGGAGGAGCACACAGTTCTGTTTTTATTGTCAGAGGCACTGGGTGCTCCTCTGGGCTTTCGCCTTTCCCTTTGTGTCTCTGTTCAGACAGCACAATACATTTTGTTCAACCACTCCTACTGCAAGCAAGAATGATTGGTGAAAAAAGAACTTCTATGGTTACTTGGCTTGTCATGTTATCCAAACCCAACTGGCAGTGGCGTATCTAGGCTCAACAGCACCCAGGGCGAGCATGGAAGTTGCGGCCCTAGGTGCTACTTCTCCTGCCACTGCCACCCCCAGGCCAAGGAAGACTCCAGTGGGGGCAGGGGGCAATGGTAGGCCAGGCCCAGGTGGGAGGGCTGCCGCCTCTGTTGCCTCCGCACTGGGACAACAATGACCTCAGTGGGTGTGCGAGGAGCAGTGCCAGGCCATCTGGCTGCCGCTGCTGCCTTCACACTGGGCCAGGAAGGACCCCGGCAGGGGCAGTGGGTGGCAGTGGGCGAGACCTGGGCAGGAGGATGGGGGGTTTGGTTTTTTGTGCCCCCTGGCATTGGTGCCTAGGTCACATGCCCCTGTTACCCTGTTCTCTGGGGGTCCCGGGAGGGACTCCTAAATAACCAAACAATAAAACACAACCTTGGGGAAAATTAGCTGGAGCACTCACTTCAGCTAGCGAGAGGCAGGGTAACTTAGCAGGATCTTGCAACCCAGCGTCTACGGGGTCAGGTCAGTCAAGCAGCCAGATGGGTTTAAAGTAATAAAAGTGATGTTTTATTGAATTCAGGCAAATGTTTAAGACACCACAGTCACACAGCTAACTATGGAATCAGAAGTTGAATTAGAGAGAGAGGTTTTCAGAGGGAAATGGGTGATACGACACCTGTCTCGTAGTCCTGGACCTTAGGAGAGAAACCGGGGATGCGGAGAAGAAGCTCAGCTCGATTAGCTGAGGGGAGCTCGAAATGGCAGCAAGGCGGGATGGAACTCTGGAGCGGGTCGAGCGATCCAAGGAAGGTCTCGGAATCAGGGGTTTTTATAGGGTGAATTGTGACTGCAGGCTATGCCTTACTCGGGGAACAACAATGAGTTTTGGGTGCAAGACAATGTCTCAGAAAAGTCACAACTTTGCATGATCGAATCAGAGCCGAATTAACAATAGTGTGGCCAGTATGCAAATGCGCAGCGCTTACCAGTAGATGGCATAACCATTGTCCAGTAGCCTGCTTGGGGCAGGAAGCTTTTGTTAGTATCGCACATATGTAATAAGGTGTTTGCTGGAGAGGTCCCTGAAGTGACGAACCGGCAGTGTCTGGCCTGCCTGGGTGGAGAATGGAATGTCCGGCAATTATTGGCTGTGCCTGTTTGCGTGCTTGTCCGGTGGTCTTGCAAACACGTGGAGTGGGGTGGTGGAAGAAAGCTGAATAGTTTGATATCAAAATGGTATCTAGGGGTATCCCCAAGGATGTCTAAACTGCAATAACACCCCAGTTGCCCCACCCTAAATATGCCTCTGCCAACCAGTAGGATTAACTTGGGGGGAGAAGTGCAGTGTCTCCAACTGTGTGGGAAGTCAAATTTAATTCCACATGGAATGGGAGAGCAACAACTGGATAGTACAACAAGCCATAGGTCTAGAAACATGTTTGAGGTAAGCCAATCATGTTTGTTGTTTCACTAACATACAACTTAGACAGACCACAACAGAAGTAGAGGGAATCTGTTACATTTTGTTCCCTAAGCATACTTTTGTCCACCTAGTCTCCGCCACTATGTGGTATTCCATGCTCATAAGGTTCAAAATGGTACCTTTAATTCTCTCTGATGTGACCCTCTACAGATGCTTTGCCCCATTCTGGGTCAAGTTAGCCACCCATACCCACCAGTCCCTAGTAGAAAATGAGAGATTTGGTGGGTCTCTCTACATAGCAGAGCAATTAGTATGCAAACTGAAGTTTGAAAATTTACCAGCCCACAATCTTCTTGCTGACTTCCAGAGGAGAGAGCAAAAGGTAAGCTGGGTCTGTGAAGACAACTTTGATAGGTGTTTTTGCAGGACTGTGGGGCTGAGTTTGTTTGCTTATTTCTCTGTGTTGTTTTTTTGTGTGTGGGTTTTTTGTGTGTTTGTGTGTGTGTGTGTGTTTTTTTTTTGCTTGCGCTGGCCGTGTGCTCTCCCTGAGCTCACAGCCTATTGTCAGCTAATTGTTTGTTAGTTAGTCAGTTAACTGTCAATCAAACTAGGGAGAGTTAATCAAGCTAGGGGGAGGAGCCAGCTAGAGGAAGGAGGCTTTATTAGGAACTCCCAGCGGCGTGCGCAATTTCATTCAGCTACTTCATTCCTTCAAGTTCAACCATTCAAGTTTAGGAACAACCAATCCTTATAGCGACTGAACAAATTTAGGAAGAGTTCAACTGAGCTTGGGAGTTAGCTGAGCAGACATAGCTTATACAGCTCAAATTCAGAAAGGAGGCCCAGTTTTTGTTTTTGTTTTCTTGTTCTATTCTCTGTATTATCAAGTATGGAAGGTGAGGGAGCTGCTGTTGTCACCTGTAGCACTTGTGGCATGTTCCTTTTCTTGCCACGAGATGTGGTCAGCTACACCTGCAGCAAGTGCAAGCTGGTCACCTTCTTAGAGGTCAAGGTGCGGCAGCTGGAGGCACAGGTTTCTAATCTTCGTCTTATTAGAGAAGGTGAGGACTTCTTAGATAGGGCAGAGAGGACCTTCCTGAAGACCGGATATGTGGAGGAGCTGCCTGATGAGGAAATCAGTTCCGTGAGCCAGGAAAGCGATGCTTGGAGGAATGTCACACGGAGAAGTAGAAGGGCCAGGAAGGAAACAGAGACTCTCAAACTACAGAATCGCTTCAACGTTCTTGGTGCTGTGAATGATGAGGAACACCAGAAGGAGGGAACACAACATCAGCAAGAAGGAATCCAACTTCGGCAACTGGAACTTCAACACCAACAGGACAGCATCCAACATCGGGAAGTCCAGCACTCCGGACCTCAACACAATGCCCAGGCAATCCTGGAAGAATCTGCTTGTCGAAGAACCCCGGACAGGCCTCAGAGGAGGCGAGTTCCGGTGGTTGGGGACTCCTTGCTCAGAGGAACCGAACCGGCAGTTTGCAAACCGGACAAGCTCAATCGAGAGGTCTGCTGTCTTCCTGGGGCCAGGATAAACCACGTAACAGAGAGGCTAGCCAGGCTGGTCAAGCCCACTGACCGTAAGCCCCTCATTTTGGTTCACGTTGGAACCAATGACACGGTGAAGCGCAGCTTTCACCACATCACAAAGGACTACGAGCTTATGGGGAGAAAGCTTAAGGACCTTGGTGCGCAGGTGGTCGTTTCATCAATCCTCCCTGTTCAAGGATATGGTGCACGAAGGGAGAGGACAATAGTAGAGGTCAACAGCTGGCTCCGCACACTTTGCCACCGCCAACAGTTTGGCTTTTTGGATCATGGCTTGAAATTCCAGGAACATGGGCTTCTGGCAAGGGATGGGCTGCACCTCACGAAACTTGGCAGGAACGTTTTTGCAAACAGTCTCACAAGGAGGATTAGGAGGGCTTTAAACTAAGTACAACTGGGGAGGGAGACAAGATTATTCAGGACAAGGACTCGGCAAGTGCAGGGGAAAAAGGCCCAAATGATATTGGCCAAGTAGGAATAGCATCCAATCGTGGGAGGGGTGGAAAAAATGCTATGGGACTTGCAGGAAGGGCACGGGGACTTAAGTGTCTCTACACTAATGCACGGAGTATGGGAAACAAACAAGATGAATTTGAACTCCTAGTACAGCAAAATAAATATGATTTGATAGGCATCACTGAGACCTGGTGGGATGAGTCTCACGATTGGAATGTAGGAATAGAGGGGTATAGCCTATTTTGTAGAAATAGACCAAATAAGAAAGGAGGAGGAGTAGCCTTATATGTCAAGGACGTTTTCACCTGTGAAGAGATCCATGACTTGAACACCGGAAGCCAGGTCGAGAGCATCTGAGTAAGAATTAAGGGAGCGAGAAACAATAGGGATATTATAGTGGGGGTTTACTACAGACCTCCAAGCCAGACTGAGGACCTCGATGGCGCTTTCATAGACCAAATGACTGCACATTCAAAAAGGAGAGATACAGTAATAATGGGAGATTTCAACTACCCGGATATATGTTGGCAGTCAAACTCTGCAAAGGTGGCAAGGTCCAGCAAGTTTCTTACTTGTCTTGCAGACAATTTCATGGTCCAGAAGGTGGAAGAGGCCACAGGGGGATCAAATATTCTGGATCTGATCCTGACCAACAGGGAAGACCTTGTTAATGACATAGAACTGGTTGGATCTTTAGGAGAGAGTGACCATGCCCTATTAGAATTTTGTATTCAGTGGGGAAGAGAAGGCAAGTGTAGCCAGGCATTCGTCTTAGATTTTAAAAAAGCAGACTTCTGTAAACTGAAGGAGCTGCTGGCTGAAATCCCGTGGTCAAGAATAGTCAATGAGAAAGGAGTTCAGGATGCATGGGAGTTCTTTAAAAGGGAGGTACTGAAGGCACAGGCTAAAACTGTGCCATTAAGGAGGAAAAATGGAAGGCATCTGAACAAACCGGAATGGTTGACTAAAGAGCTCTCAGCTGAGCTAAATATTAAGAAAAACATGTACAGGAAATGGAAGAAGGGGGAAATCACCAAAGAAGATTATAAGCAAGTAGCCAGGAGATGTAGGGAGAAGGTCAGAAAGGCTAAAGCACAGATCGAACTTAGGCTGGCCAGAGACATTAAAAACAATAAAAAGGGCTTTTTTAAATACGTCCGCAGCAAAAGGAAAAAGAAGGAGACGATAGGGTCACTGCGCAAGGAAGATGGTGAATTAATAACAGGAGGAAGAAAAAAGGCAGAACTCCTCAACACCTTCTTCGCCTCAGTTTTTTCCCAAAAGGATAAAAACACGCAACCTGGCAGTTGGGGAGCAGGTGAGGAAGTGGGGGAAATGCAGCACAGAATAGATAGAGAGGTAGTACAGGAATACCTGGCCACACTGGATGAATTCAAGTCTCCAGGGCCAGATGAATTGCATCCTAGGATTTTAAAAGAACTAGCAGAGGTCATTGCGGAACCTCTTGCTATAATCTTTGAAAACTCTCGGCGGACCGGAGAAGTTCCGGCAGACTGGAGGAGGGCAAATGTTGTCCCCATCTTCAAGAAGGGAAAAAAGGGGACCCAAATAATTATCGCCCAGTCAGCCTGACATCAGTACCTGGAAAGATCCTGGAGCGGATCATCAAACAGTCAGTTTCTAATTACTTAGAAAACAATGCCGTAATTACGAAAAGTCAACATGGATTTCTCAAAAATAGGTCATGCCAGACTAATCTTATCTCTTTTTATGATAGAGTTACTTGCTTGATAGATGAAGGGAATGCTGTGGACATAGTATATCTTGATTTCAGTAAGGCCTTTGACAAAGTTCCCCATGACATTCTTGCAAAGAAGCTAGTGAGATGTGGGCTGGACAGGGCTACTGTCAGGTGGATTTGTAACTGGTTGACTGACCGTACCCAAAGGGTGGTCACCAATGACAGATTCTCATCCTGGAGAGAAGTGACTAGTGGGGTGCCACAGGGTTCTGTCCTGGGCCCGGTGCTGTTCAATATCTTCATTAATGATTTGGATGAAGGAATAGAGAGCACGCTGATCAAATTTGCAGATGACACCAAATTGGGAGGGGTTGCTAATACGCCTGATGACAGGATCAAAATTCAAAAGGACCTGGACAGATTGGAGAGCTGGGCCAAGGCTAACAAAATGAACTTCAACAGAGAGAAATGTAAGGTTCTACACTTAGGCAGAAAAAATGGTATGCAGAAATATAGGATGGGGGACACGTGGCTGGCTAACAGTACGTGTGAAAGGGATCTAGGAGTCTTCATAGACCACAAGCTGAACATGAGTCAGCAGTGTGATGCGGCAGCCAAGAAGGCCAACGCAATTCTTGGTTGCATCAATAGGAGTATGGTGGCTAGATCGAGGGAGGTATTGGTACCACTCTATTCTGCATTGGTTAGACCTCATCTTGAATACTGTGTCCAGTTCTGGGCACCCCAATTCAAGAAGGATATGGATAAGCTGGAGCAGGTCCAGAGGAGGGCAACCAAAATGGTGAGGGGCCTGGAAGCCATGCCCTATGAGGGCAGACTTAGAGAGCTGGGTATGTTTAGTCTGCAGAAGAGAAGGTTGAGAGGGGACATGATAGCCATGTTTAAATATTTGAAGGGATGTCATGTCGAGGAGGGAGTGGGCTTGTTTTCTCCTGCTCTTGAGACCAGGACAAGGAGCAATGGATGCAAGCTGCAGGAGGGGAGATTCTGCCTGAACCTCAGGAGGAATTTCCTGACAGTCAGGGCTGTCCGGCAGTGGAATGTGCTGCCACAGAGTGTGGTGGAGTCTCCTTCTTTGGAGGTTTTTAAGCGGAGGCTGGATGGCCACTTGTCGGGAGTGCTTTGAGGGTTTTCCTGCATGGCAGGGGGTTGGACTGGATGGCCCTTGTGGTCTCTTCCAACTCTACATTTCTATGATTCTATGATTCTATGATTCTTGCCTCTCACACACTTAACTTTAGCTGAGAAGGAAACACACACTCAGTTCTGTGTAAAAGTATATAAAAGTAGTTTACTTACAGATATTTGTGCATAATATACACAAGTTCATGTTCTTGAAGAAAAATAAGGAAAAAAAGTAAGCAATTACGTGTTTTCATTGGAGCTTCTCTGGCATGCTCCTGGCCACATGCTTGCAGGAGGACAGGCAGAAGATGAAGGAAACAGAGAGACAAAAAGACCCCAAGAACAAAGGATGCTTGCGTGCCAGAGGAAAAGAATGGTTGTGAACAAACAAACAATAAGTTATCTTGGGTTTTGTCCCCAAACTTACAGTGATCATGCAACTTAACTAGCAGTGAATTCAGGTTGCTATTCCCAACAGTCTCGTACCTCCATCTGCCCAGAGACCTGCTTCCCAAAATGAGACTTGTAGCCAGTGATGAATCTTGTCTCTGTTGTACATTTTTAGGATTTAGCAATGTTAATTTATACAATGTGGCATAATTCTTTTTCTTGCCACACTAGTCACAAATCATTCCAGATGCTGGCCATCTTTGAGTTTTGTAAACTCTACTACAAAAACTCTACTTACTGTCTCTTATCTACACCTCACATTTAGCCTGTGTGTCTTTAGTTCCAAGAGCTTGAACTGAAAATTCTATGTTATCTTTATAAACCACCTGGGCCTCATATGACTCTTTAGACATTGTTTCTATGGTACACGGCTGAGCTCTTGTTATCTCATCAACACAATCTATTTCAACAGTCTTCTCGAGAGTAAGCTCAGATTCTTTCAGAAGTCCTTCAGTTTCTCTTATTTCATGCTGAACACAATCTTATCTCTCTTACCACACCATTAATTCTAATGTCAAATTCACATCTGGCAGCTTTCAATTTTTGAGTTCAGCAACAAATTGCTCAGTGGTGGCTTTTAGACTCCTCAAATAGTTCCAGAAATTTTTTTTTTCAAACACACATGGAAAACAGTATGTTCTAAATTTTTCCAAGAACTTCTTGACATCTCTTGGATCTCTCTCAGGGAAAAAATAATGTATTATATAGAGCAGTGCCATTATCCCCCAAACACTGTAACAAAAAATGTAATTTGCTGTTTGGGTTATTGTGGGTTTTTTGGGCTATGAGGCCATGTTCTCATAGTATTTGCTCCTGATGTTTCACCTGCATCTGTGGCTGACATCTTCAGAGGATCTGAGGACATGGAGGTGGAATGGAGTATATATACTTGTGTGATCCCCAGCTGGGAGGGATTTGCATTTGTGATGCATTAGTGATGCAGCTGGCCTGTGAGATAGCCCATTGTTGAGTGGACTAGCCCCCAGGGTTGTGTTGTTAGTCGGGGGATATGCATAACAGTTGTGTGTGCATTTAAGAACTCGTTAGCAATCCATTGTATTGTTTCCTGAGAGACCTCCTGAGTCTGGGTGGTGTTCACTGGCATATTTTTGAGTCTTGATTTTAGTGTTTTTCAGTACTGGTAGCCAACTTTTGTTTACTTTCCGAGTTTCTTCTTTCTTGTTAAACTTGTCCAGGTGTTTATGGATTTCAACAGTGGTGGTTTTTAATTGGTGTAATGTGACCTCCAGTTGCTCTGCCTCTTTCTGGGTGAGACAAGCTGCTGACACTCAGAAGCCCTGGATATCAAGCTGCCTAGTTCTGGTTCCCAAAGCCAAAATCAGTGTTGGTCATGAAGATACATTTCTCTGTGAGGTTTTCTACAGTATGTTTTTCATTGTTGTCATGTCATTGTTCAAGGAAGTAAATCTTCACAGGGCAGCCAGGTAGAGCCACATGCCTAAAACATGAGGTGAAGAAGCAAGCAGAGACATCAATTAGACTCAGAGAGCAATGAATTCATATGCTCTCTTAGTTATTCGCTCTATTCAGCCTCTCTCACAGGGTTGTTGTGAGAATACTGTCAAGATGAAGGAACTTTGTATGCTGCTGGGGTAGAAGCAGGATAAAATTACAGTGGAGACTACTGAAGTAGAGGCAGGAAATAATGGTAGGAAATAATGTAGTTTGTAATCTGATCAAGGCAGAAGAGCAGGAAAGAGACTCTCCTAGCCTACTCTAACATCATCTAAGGAGTTGTGTGACTCACAGGTGGCTCATAAATCTGATGTAGACATTTCAGTTCAAGCTCTTAGAATGAAAGTGACACAGAGAGTGTATAAAAGATAATGAGTGTCCTTATTGTGGCACAGTTCACCAACATTGGAGATGCCCAGCATTTGGAAAGACTTGTAATAAGTGTGTCAAGAAAAACAATTATGCCAGGTTATGCAAATTAACATTACAGGCATCCCTTGCTTATATCTGATGAGTTAGGGACCAGAGCACTGTCAGAAAGTGGAACTGGTTGAAAAATGGAATCCAGTTTTTCACCAGTCCTTCTCTTCTTGTCTTCATCCTGTAGGGAACATGAGTGCCTGTAATTCTCTCATGTTTCCTACAGGAAGAAGGCAAGAAGAGAAGAACTGATGAAAGACCAAACCCCGTGTTGAAAGAATGGTACATCTAATGGTTGAAAGAGTGGAACTGGAAAAATGAGGCATCGAAAAATGGAGTATGCCTGTATTAAGTCCAGAAAATGTACAACAGGGATCAAGATTAATCACTGGCTCTATCTCTCGCTTTGGGAATCAGCTTTCTAGACAGATGAATACCTGGGACCTGTGAGTGTGGGTGGCTTGTTTGACCTAGAAAGGAGCAGAGGAACTGGAGAGGGTCTAATGTTTTGTAACGTTTAAATATACGACAAGGCTAATATTTATCTCTTTGCCATATTTAAATATATGAGCAGGCTAATATTTATCTCTTTGCAACATTTTCAAGTCCGGCTGCAGTAAGACAGAGCTTTCAGTACTTACAGTTCCTAGGCCAAATGACCTTTCAAAACAAAAGAAAGCAGAAGTCAGAATGAGTCCCTGTCCATGTCTTATTTGGAGATCTTATATTATTGGTCCTTATCTACTCCCAATCATATTATCAATTGTAACATAGCCCTATGAGTTTTAATAGCAGACAAGATGAACTTTTCAACCTCTTCCATTACCTTTTCTTTGGAATCTCTTAGCAGGTATCTCAAGTGCCAATCCAGAGGCTTTCCCAGAAACTTAAGGTGTTATTAGCCTTGCCCTGTTATCATTGTAAAAGTTATACAAGAAAAGAACATGCAGTAGGGATTTCACTAATCTTCCTCTGCAAGAGCTCACACATTCATTATATTCAGTTTGTTGGAACTGACCCTCTAACATGGCAGATGGAATTACATTAAATCTAGCTCTGCTAATTGCCCAGTGATATTTTGGGATAGTTAGATTTTCTAGATAGTTTGTCCCCACATTCTGGTTAAATGACAAAATGAGAATATATTAATAGGGGAGCAAGTGGGATGTGTAGCAGCAGATAATGAGTACTGAGTATCAATATCTCTAATTCACTGTGCACTGATTGTCTTTGCTGTGGACAAATTAAGTGGACAAGTTCCGTCTGAGGGGTCTTTTCTCTGAAAATTTTCATCAACAGCTTTGGATAATTTCCTATTATATGTGTCTTTCTGGATAAGGCTGATATAACCCATCTCTGGACCCACAAAAGGGAGTCTCAGCCAACACTCTAGTGCCCATTGCTATGCAGTACACTCTAATGATGAATAACCAACTTCCATAAATACTGCTAATGGAACACAGTTTGGTACTCCAAACAATTTCCTAAGAAAAGTTGATAAAACACATTCCACTAGTGAAGAGAAACCTAAAATCTACAGTGGAATAACAAACAACAATTGAGGTAGAACCTTAGCCTGATGTACTTTGCACACAGCAGGTATAAAATTATCTCTCTTGGTACAGAAAAAGCAGATTATACATTTACTGGTATTAACTGCAGTTTGAATAGCCACAGACTGATATGGTTCCCAAGAGCTGGAAGCTTGGAAGGTAATGCCTAAGTACTTAAAATGTTTAACCTGGTGATGAGAAAGAAGGATCTTTTTTTCATATGTGGTGGACCTGTAAAATAGCAAAAAAAGTTTTGGAAAGAAATACATGATGAAATTCAAAGAATGTATGGTTTTAACTTTGGCCCTTTCTGCATGTGGAGGGGGAAACGGGGAAACCGTGCTGAAATGGAGCTTACTGGCAGCCGGGTAAGTCTGTCCCCATGTGGAATAGTGTGAGCTCGCTGTTCCGTAGTCTCCGGCGTCCAAAATGGTGGCTCCCGCATCCAAAATGGCAGTTTGAGGTTGGTGGAGGCTCTCCACCAACCGGAGAAGCTTGCCAGCCAGAAGCCTGCCCCCAGCAGATCTGCAGGCACGCACTGGTGCACGCCTGCAAATCTGCACTGGAGCATGGGAACAGAGTGGCACAGAGTGGCGCGCTCCGTGCTTTTGAAAAACCTGTAAAAACAGGTTTTTAAAAAGCACACTGCGTGGCCACTTTGGGTTGCTTCAGAGTGGACTGAGGTGCGGAACTGAGTGGACTGAGGTGCGGACCCAGTCCGCTTCCATGGTGCGGACGACCTCCGTCAGAGGTCGCACCACATCGTACTACTTACCCCATGCAGAAAGGGCCTTTGAAATGAAGCCAGAACTTTATTTGTTGAATATGTTAGAGCAACAAAGAGAAATAAGATCTCATCAACAGACATTGTTATATATAATATATGCTTAACATTGGAAAGAAGGAAAATATATTGATATAAGAGAATGGAAATTCAAAGTCCTTGATATGGTAGCGACAGAAAAGCTAACCTTTTCACTTAAAAATAAGCCAATCCAGGGCTTTGAAAGAGAATAGTGAGAGGTATTGAATTGGATAAAAGAATGAAATGGGGGAAAGAATGAAAGGCTGTGAGAAAGGCGGAAGACAAAATTAGGTGGTAAAAGATAAATTGTAAATAGTTACATATAAGCTAAAAGTACTAGTATACGATTGTTATGAAATGGAGATAATGTACGGAACGGAATGTTTATATGGAATGGAATGTTAAACTCAGATTCAACTGGGGAAATTGATGTCTGGAAGCGGGGAGAGTTTTCTTATTGTTTTTTCATTAAAAATTTAATAAAAATTAATTAAAAAAAACTAACCTTCCCCTTATTACCCACTTGGTCATGAAGTAATTTTTAGAAAACATCATAATTTTGGATTTATTATAATTGATGTTTAACTGATTTTCATCACAGTAGTTCACAAAAACCTTAACAATCGTCTTGATCCAACTTTAGTGAAGGAAAGAAGGATTGCATCATCTGCACACAAAAGTAAGAGGATGTTGACTAAGGCCAGTTTTGGGGAGTAGAAATCTTCTGATGAAATGTGTGCAGCAAGATCATTCAGGCTAAAGTTAAATAGCACAGGCATGAGAATGTGTCCTTGACCCACACCTCTTTTAGTAGGGTTAGTTTTAGTGAGATTACCTTGAAGTCCAGATCCCACATGCAGTAGTAGTTCTGTATATGTTCATAATTGCTCAGAGTAATCTTTTATCAACTGAGGAAGCAAGGAATTTGGCCCAGAGTCTACTTCTAGGTACTGAATCACAAGCCAATTTTAAATCTATAAAAGTGGCATACAAGTTAGTATTCTGGGCACATGAGTATTTTTCCACCAAATGGTTCAAGACTATACAGTGATCAGTAACTGTCTTTCTTCTTCATGGTCTCTGTGCGTCACACAATGGGAATCTTTGTGCATGCGCAGTAGCTTTTTGGAAAGTTCCAGAGCTGAGCAGCTTGGCAGGAACCCCTCCCCCATCCAGTACTACATGCTCAGTCCCGCCAAGCTAACACTCTCTCCTCAGTTTCTTTTCGTCCGCTGACCTGTTAGCAGCTTGGAAGGCTTCCTCTCTGAGCAGTTCCTTGAATTCTTGGTCTTTTCTTCATCTTTTCGTTCATTTTCTTGTCTTTTACAACAAAAACTGTAAGAACTCTTCCTCCTTCTTATGTCATCTTTGTTTAAATTGTGTGTGTCTTGTGGCTGCAAGGTCTCCCTTTCAGATGCCCACCCTGAGTGTTTGTTCAGCCTCAGAGAGGGTCATAACATTTGGGCCTGCTCTATTTGTATGGACTTCACCTCCCAGACTCTTAAGAATAGATCCTGTCAGTTGAAATTCTACTGTTGGGAGCAAGTCCTTCGCATTAAAGAGCAGGCATCTTCGAATACCGCTCTTTCCATGAGTCGGTATCGATGCCCTCCATGGCGTCTTCTACTTTGGCTCTGAAGTTATCGGTAACCGCCGGTCCCTCGGTATTGACAGTCTTGATACCGGAACCGACCGCAACCTCGTTGACCTTGCTGCCAATTTCTTCTCTACCAAAGATTCCGAAGCTCTCCAGGATGTCTACTGTACCATCTGCCACTGGGGATGCCACTTCGACCTCACAACAAGATCACAAGGTCCCTACCTTGGCTGAGCATAAACACGCTTTGTCGCACCATTCTTCTGTTTCCTCCAACAAGGAAAAGAAGAAAAAGATGAAGGAGAAGCACTGCTGTCATTGGTCTCCTTACCACCCTTGACGTTCATGCTCTCCATCTTCAGGGTCTCGTTACCGACACTCCCCTCGGTGCCACTACTCCAGATCCTGTTCTCAGTCCCAATTGGCTTACTACTGCCATTCACCATCCGGTCTCACCACCGGTCCCGAGACCCATCACCTCATCGTTGGGCTGTTTTGCCTCCTCCTCGGGTGACAGTGATGATGTCACGGCCCCTGCCGGATACTCTCTTTGCATCTACTCTGCCAACATCTCATTGTCAGCACAGTCTGTCGTTGCACTGATCCCAACCGTACTACCCATTTCGTTGGCATCGACCTTGGTACTGATTCGCATCCTGGCCTCGATACCAGCACAAATTCCGGTCTCGCTACCGGCCCTGGCTGTGCTACTGGCCTCTGCTCCTGCTCCACCTGCTGTTCTTCCTGCAACGGGACCCACCCCACATCGTCATTCTCAATCACCTTGCTCATTGTCTCCTTCTTCTGCCTCTTATGGTTCCGACAGTGATTCTACAGATTCCACACTGCAAACTCATACCTCCCCGCCTTTAGTGTTTGGGGTCTTGTCTCCTGATTCTGCTCATGAGGACGTCAAGCAGTTCTTGGACATCTTGGTCCAGATGGCCACTGCCTTGGGCCTTGACATCTCTGGACCTGCTCCTATTGTACAGGACCCGGTTTTCCACTATGTTGACACTTGCCCCCCTGTCGACAGCTCCAGTTCTGTTTTTTGCCTGTCCTGCAGGAGGTTTTGAAGCACCTGTGGGCCCAGCCAGCATCGCTTCAACCAATCCCTCACTGCCTGGAGCATCTCTACCATACCCAGAAGAAGGACATCGATTTCCTATTCAATTATCCGACTCCAAATTCGATTGTTGTTGAGTTGTCCCAAACAAAAGGGGGCAAAAGGGCCCACACAACCCCACCTGATCAAGAGGGTCGCCGTTTGGATGTCACTTTTACTCCGCTTCCTCGTTGATCACCAGGATCTCTAACACTCAAACTTGCCTGGCGCCCTATCAACGCAATATCTGGGATAGGTTCTTTCCCATCCTCTCCCACCTGCTGGACGATCACAGGGCCACTGCTGTTCAATATTTTAATGAGTCTGTGGCCCTTTCGAATCAGCAGATTTTCTCCTCCCGACATGCTGTTGAGGGTGCGGTACGTGTGACGGTCAGTGCGATCGTTCTCCACTGCTTCGCTTGGCTCTGGTCTGCTGGTTTAAGTGAGGATAGTAGGAAACGCATCAAGGACCTGCCCTTTGACGGTCAAGGGCTGTTCCATGCCACTACAGACGAGGCAATGGACCAATTTGTGAAAGCTTGTTTGACAGCTAAAAAGATGGGCCTTCATCTATCGACCCAGCCTAGAAGGCCACTTCATCACGTTCCTCCTGAAGGCGCCCTTCCAACTCTTACAGGTCACACTCGCCTTGCCGCTCATCTCTACAATCGTCCTTACTGGCCTCTTCCTGCTGTTCTTTTTGACGTCGTCAATCATCTTCCAAGAAATCCTCCTGGACTGCCAAATCTCGTTTTTGACTCCCCTTGCAGGTCGCCACCTCTACCCCTCTTCCATCTATCCAACCGCCTCTCCAGAACCACAGGACTAGCCCATGTCCTCAACATCTGGCGCAACATCATTTCCAATTCTTGGGTTTTGACCACAGTTCATCTTGGTTACGCCATCGAGTTTTGAAGTACTTCTCCTCTCGGCATCTTCTACTCAACTCCTGCCAGTTCAGCCCTCCTCAAAGAGGTAGACACCCTCCTTCTCAAAGGGGCCATAGAGCGGCTTCCGCGCTTGGCCAAATCCACAGGCTTCTTCTGGATGGCACTCTCCGACCCATTCTAGATCTCAGTGGGGTGAACTCCTTCATTTGCCCCTGGAAGTTCAAGATGGTCACCCTGTCCTTGATCCTACCTTTTCTGAGGTGCTGGGACTGGTTCGCATACATCAATCTACAAGACACTTACTTCCACATTTCCATTCGCCCCCAGCACAGGAGGTACCTCCGATTTGTGGTCGACAGCATATGCTACCAACACAAGGTCCTCCCCTTCAGCCTGTCCGCTGCCCCCCGGGTCTTCACAAAGTGCCTAGCCCCTATGGTGTTTTACCTCCACATGAAGAACGTTCCAGTGTACCCTTGTTTGGATGACTGGCTCCTGGCAAACAAAACAAACAAAACAGCAAACAAAAGCTGTACGAGGACATCCATATTGCCCTCTCCCTCCTTTCTGATCTCGGACTCAGAGTGAACCCCAAGAAGTTCCACCTGGAGCTCTCGCGTGTCCTGGATTTCGTTGGGGCTACCCTTGACTCCACTCGTGCCAGGGCCTTCTTACCTCTAAGGCACACACAGACTCTGCAACAGGCTGCCATCCTGTGCAATCCGTCTGTTTCTGCCTGCAACATTCAACAGCTTCTAGGCTACATGGCTGCGACGATGGCGGTCACCTATTCATCCCACCTCCTCTCCAACACTGGTTTCTCTGATGTTTTGACCCTCTCCTCGATGATCAACGTGTTATCTGGGTGCCTCATCCGGTACGGGACTCCCTTCATTGGTGGCTCTCCCCAAGCCATCTCTTGTCAGAGATGCCATTTCTAGAGCCCCATCCAACACTCACTGTCATGACCAACGCGTCTCTCCTGAGTGTCTCTGCCCTTGCAGGTCGCCACCTCTACCCCTCTTCCATCTATCCAACCGCCTCTCCAGAACCACAGGACTAGCCCATGTCCTCAACATCTGGCGCAACATCACTTCTGACTCTTGGGTTTTGACCACAGTTCATCTTGGTTACGCCATTGAGTTTTGAAGTACTTCTCTCAGCGTCTTCTACTCACTGTCACGGTTGCGCGGTCCAAGGCCATTGGGCCGGCCTGGAGTTGCATTTCCATATCAACACGTTGGAGCTCTTGGCAATCTTCAAAGCGCTTTGGGCTTTTTGGAACCTCGTTGCCGGATGGACTGTCCAGATCCTATCAGGACAATACGGCAGCTGTCTGTTACGTGAACCAGCAGGAACCGGCAGGAAGGCACCCACTCTTCCACTCTGCTCCATCTGGCTCTATGCATCTGGGACTGGTGCATTCTGCTACGTGTACACCCTGTCACGGTCCACCTCGCGGGATGGGACAATGTGACAACGGACACGCTGAGCAGGGATACAGCATGTCATCACAAATGGTCCCTGTCCGATGCTGCCCTGTCCGGTACCGCTTTTCGGCAGACAGTGTCCTGCTGGGGCACTCCAACCATCGATCTCTTTGTGACCTACCACAACAGGAAATGTCCTCGCTATTGCTCGAGAGCTGGCCTGGGCCTTGGCTCTCTCGGCGATTGGTTCAGCCCCCTCCTCGCTATGGTGCAGGGCCACACCATGAAGCACTGGAACGCGTCGGACCTACTCTTTCTTTTGGGAGGTCAGGTACTGCACCCAGACCTCCCTCTTCTCCGCCTGCACGCTTGGATGATAACATTCTAGACCCCCCCGCTATCCAAGCCATCTTCACGGCCACGAGGAATGAATCTACTCGTAGATCCTATGAGTATAAATGGAAGAAGTTTGTGGCCTTTGCCGTCTCCCGTGATAAGCCTGCTTCTCCGACATCCCTGTCTACGGTGCTTCATTTCCTTTTGATGTTACAGGATCAGGGCCTCGCCTTCTCCTCTCTGAAAATTTATCTCTTTGAAATAGTGGCCTATCAGCCACGGGGTTCTCCCTCTTCTGCCCCTTTCTGGAACACTACAGTGAAGCAATTCCTTAAGGGCCTGCAACACCTCTATCCTCCTGTCACTCCACCGCTTCCTCCATGGTCTCTGTCGCTTATCCTTCTGAACTCATGTGCCATCCCTTTGAACTGATGGTCGCGTCTGATGACTGCCTCCTCACTATGAAGACGGTGTTCTTGGTCGCCGTCACTTCAGCCAGGCAGGCAGGAGAACTAACTGCGTTGCGTTATGATGAGCCGTTCCTGGTGTTCCATCGAGACAAGGTGGTCCTGCGTCCCAACCTGTCTTTTCTTCCCAATGATTTCCATATAAATCAAGACTTGATTCTGCCTACTTTCTATCTGGACCCTGTATCACCCCTTGAGTG
This sequence comes from Iguana delicatissima, assembly GCA_948472985.1. Classification (NCBI taxonomy): domain Eukaryota; kingdom Metazoa; phylum Chordata; class Lepidosauria; order Squamata; family Iguanidae; genus Iguana; species Iguana delicatissima. The sequence goes on along the minus strand of CAOKZL010003806.1, from coordinate 44,457 downwards.
CTCTCTTCACTTGCTCAACGTGAGCCATGCCCTCGCCTTTTACCTTCAGTGGACCTCCACCTTCCGTCAGATGCCCCACCTTTTTGTGTGCTACAGTGGGCATTGGAAAGGTCATAGAGTCTCCTCTCAAAGTTTTTCCAAATGGGTTGCCCAGACAATTCACCTTGCCTATGAACTTGCCAGGCAACCTCTCCCGGCTTTGCTTCAGGCCCATTCTACCAGGGCGATGGCCTCTTCAGCAGCCCTTCTCAGAGAAGTTGACCTACAGGAGCTTTGCCATATGGCTACATGGTTGCGGCCTTTGACCTTTGTCCACCACTACCATCTTGACTGCGGCATGATGCCCACTTTGGCAGTGTAGTGCTGTCTTCTATCCTCTAGGACCAGACCTGCCATCCAATGGTAAGCTACTTAATCTCCCATTGTGTGAGGCACAGAGATCATGAAGAAGAAGAACAGGTTGCTTACCTGTAACTGTGGTTCTTCGAGTGGTCATCTGTGCCCTCACACACACCCACCCAGCCTCCCATCTTTCAGGTCTTGCTTCGGCGGACTTTGAAACTGAGGAGAGACCGTTAGCTTGGCGGGACTGAGCATGCTCAGTACTGGATGGGGGAGGGGCTCCAGCCAAGCTGCTCAGCTCTAGAACTTTCCGAAAAGCTACTGCGCATGCGTGAAGATTCCCATTGTGTGAGGGCACAGATGACCACTTGAAGAACCACAGTTACAGGTAAGCAACCTGTTCTTACCTTCCTAAAACCTGCCGGGTCATTCCCAAGAACACCTTTGGCCGCTATCCATTCTATTAACTGATTATTGAGATAATGACCACATATTTTGTCTACCAGTGACAATAAACTGATAAGTCAATAATTTGTTTGGTCCATCCTGTTGTTATCCAAAACTATGGGACTCTGTAAAGTCGTATATCAGAAACCGCAATTAAAATGTAAAAATGGGGAATTAATTAACTCAAATTAAGAACTTTCCAAGAGGGGGTAACTTTAGGATCCTTCCACCTATGTTTATGAGGAACTGCTAAAGAAACCAACCAGAAAACTTATAGTACAATTTAAATGTGTTTATTGGGGGAAATATACATCTTGCACAAATAGACACACACAAGCAATCACAAAAGACTAACTGAAAAGGAAGGGAGGAAAATTGATAGAGGGAATAGAAAAGGGATTTTGGGGGATATTTGCCATCCAGAGAGAAGTAGAGAAATAGTGATGTAGCTTGGACTGATGCCCAAGCAAACTGACAAGGAGGTCCCCTGAAACTGAAATGTTGTGTCAAGGACCCCAAATCAAGGTCCCTTTATATCCCAAAATGTGCTCTGGAGGTGAGATTTTAACAAAGGATTTCCAGGGTGAACAAAAGAGACAGGATGGATTAATGGTTCTCATGTGTGGTGATGATTTTTAACTTATGGATGACAAAAGATTTTGATGGCAGTATGATCAGAGATCAGGAAAAGGTTCATAGGTGTGAGGATGATGCAATTATGGATTTGTTTGAAATCTTCCTGTTTTCCTGAACTAGCGCTATCAACCAAGCAAAAGATCTTTGTTTGAAGTTTCCAACAAATGAGTGTCAGATTAAGTTGGCAGCTAGTTTTATGGCTTAGTCTTCCATAAGATATGCAAACCACAGGGGGTTACTTGCTCTTCTTGGAGATGCCTTTTGTTCTCTTTGCAAGATGCATTCTTAGCCATGCTCAGGGAACCTCTGACCTGTTTTTCCAGTCAGTTCCTCTTCCACACGGCTTTATATTTATATGATTTCTATTTTATGCTGGTCAAACATATCTGCCAATCAGATTATCAGAGCAGTGGAGTTACACTGTCTCCTTTTCTAATATATGGGTATTGTGATGGCTTGACACTGGCTATTTGATAATTGAGCTATTTGACTGATGTATGTAAAAAGGGTTGTCAATAAAGGTACGTGCCAAATGACGTTAGTTTTTAACAATTCAGGAGTAATTAGGTGAGAGCCTGGAGCTTTGCCAGATCTGATTGTGATGAATGTTGGATTGCAGGTAGCCACTCTGGGGCATCTGGCATGCTTGACAGAGTGGAATTTGATGCTTCTAATGCTGCTGTCTCATACCCCCCCCCCATTATTTCTTAACAGAGTGGAAAAATAATCTTTCCACATATGTAGTGGTACATTACAGTGTAGTGATCCCTCCAGATTATCTAACATACCTGTAACAATAGCCCAGAACTGCTTAGTGTTTTTGTGCAAGGAAGCATAAATTAATGCTGATAATTGCTTTCATCTGTTTTCCTTATTTTTCTTTATCACTAATTTTTTAAACAATTTTTTAATATTATAATAAATTTTAGGCAAGATTCAACAGTTATCCTTCCTGTACTTAGGATACAAGTTCCGTAGGGCATTTTTGGTCTCAAAGCACTCTTTGTCCACATCTGTTTTATTCTCTTATGTCTGGAGATTGTAGGTCTCTTCTCCGTGGTCCCCAGAGCTGTAGCCAATGTTGTGAGGAGCAAAGAGTAATTTTCCAGGGCAGATTGTGCATCTTGTGAGTTGATAATACAGGTTTTCAACTGCATACAGACAAGTTTAGTCTTGTTAAATCTTACTACTCATGTTAACTGTCTATGTCAGCCTTTTGTGTCTGACTTTTACTACTGAACTATCCAGTTGGTATTGGGCTCTGAAGTGAATATTAGTGGAGAATCTGAGAATGAAAGAGAGGGGACGATGGTCACTTACAGTTCTATCTACTACAGAAAATTTTGTTATAAATTTATAGATAGATTTGGAGACTAAAATGTAGTCAATTATACTACTGCTTGTTGATGATATATGCGTATATTCACCATGTGTTTTGAATTGTGAGTCTCCATTAATTATTTTTAAAGCAAGATGTCCTGCTATCTGAGCAAAACATATGTCAGCATAATTAATCTTAGTATCTTTAGAACAGAACAGAATAGAATAGAATAGAATCTTTATTACAGTCATAGACCAGCACTAGTATCTTTAGAGTATCTATTAAAATCAAATATATGAGCCTCCAGTTCACTGAGATGCCAGTCACAACATGAAAAAAGTGTATCATTATTGGGCTGAATTCTGGCATTAAAATCCCTCATTACAATTGAATGTGCTTTAGGGAATTTTGTCTCTAAATTGACTGTGTAATTTTCTAAGGTCTCCCATTCCTGATTGATTTCATCTCTTGCAGCCATTGGAAAGACATATACATTGACCAGCAATAAAGATGTAGAGCTGAAGTCAATTAAACATAAAATGGCTGTCTGCCCACTATATGGTAAGCATTTGCTGCGGGCTTTGAGGGAAGTAGAAATCAGAATGGCCAGTCCCACTTTAGCTTTCCCTTTGCTTCTCGGAGCTGCAGCAGGCAGGACCATAGTGACATAGCCATTAAAATCCAGGTTTGTTGAGTACCACATCTCTTGAAGGGATATTATATCACACTCTTGTAAAAAATCAATAAGCTCAGAAGCTTGGGATGTAGTATTCCATCCACATGTTCCAAGATATACAGTTTATCTGAGAATTTACCCAAGATTTTTCTGACAGAGGTGGATTTGAATCTTGGAAAATCAGGGTGGAGAGTGACAGTAAGAATAAAATACTTTGGTGAATTTTGAAATCTCTATCCTATTCTCTGATTGTCAATCTATTATTTCAATCTGTGCCATAATTTTGTTTTCATCATAGAACCATTATTCCAAAAATGTCCCATTCTCAATAACTATTTTCCAGCCTCAGAGTTGCTGGTTACATGTATATCATTTTTACAGTTTTCCACCTCAGGCAGCACTTATGGATCCCTGCTATAATTTGCTACAAGCAACTTATCAATGTTGTTATACGGTTGTTTGCCTCTGGGGAAACCATTTTTCTATCAATCTCCTTTGACTCCAGATCAGTGGATTTTATCTTTCCTATTTCTCCACTACCTTGAAAACTGAGCAAAGTGTCTTTCAGAAGTGCTAACCTATTTAAAATCTCAGTTTGTGACAATGTGGGCAAGGCTTGAAATGTTTTCAAAAGTGACTCTTCCTCATCAATGATTGATTCTTTGAATGTGTTAGATAAGGGTGTTTATTTTAAGAGTGTTTATTTCTTTTGAGGGGGCTGAGCTGTACAGGTCCCAAGCTCTGCTAGATCAATAAGGTTAGTTGGCTCACTATGATTTATCTCACTAGAGGAAGTTAAGCTTGGAGAATATTTAATTAATGGAATTGCAGATACATTATTTTCAAAGAAATGGGAGATAATCATACCCCTATTGAAAAGTTTGCCCTGAGAAAATACACCTTTTTTGGTTGAGCACTCACTTGAAAAGGTTATGTCAGCTTTGCCCTCAGTGGAGATATAAGATATATACTCTAAATGATCAATTTCTACCAGTGTAGGAATCCCATTTGCTCTCCAGTTAAAATATCTGGAAAGATACTTCTTTCTCTCAAATTGAGGTAATACACCCCAGGGTTTGGGGTAGTTACTAATAACCAGTTTTTGTTTAGCTAAGGTTTGACTCCAGGTCTTGTTTTCTATATAGCCAGTGGCAGAGGGAGATGGGAGTGGCGGTGGGTGATACGCCTCAGGTGGCAGTGTTTTGGGGGTGCTGGCTGGAGGAAGAAGACCGTGGTGGAGACAAGGCCTACGTGATTTCCTCCAAGCCCCAGACCTAGGGACTGCTATCATTCCCTGGGCAGGAGGGAGAGAAAGAGGAAACTGCCCCCTTCTCTTCAACCAAGAGAGGTTTCTTTCTCCCCCTCACTGACAATCCATCTGCTGCAGAAAGTCCCAGTTGTGGAGGAGGGCAGCGAGGAACAGGCGGAGGGAATCTTGCCCTCCCCTCACCGGGAGATGGCTCTCTTTTTTTACCCATCACAGGGACCAGCAAGTGCGCAGATGGGAAATGTAATTTAATGGGGGGAAATAGACTGGCAAGTGCCAGAAACAGGCTTGGGGAAAAACTTCAGTCCCATTGTACCTTGTGAATGAGGTCCTGCTGTCCACTGGATTTGAGCTGGTGCAAGAAGTAGGATTGCCACAGATCTAAATCAGTGCAGGTGTTTAGCAAACCAAATCCTTTGGTTTTGGAAAGATTTTTAAATAAAATGCGTATATATATATATATACACACACATATCTATACACACACACACACACGCACACACACACATATAGAGAGAGAGAGGGATAGAGGGATTCAGGAAAAAAACAAGATTAGGAAAAAAAGAGGACTGGTAAGTTATAAACTGTGTACTGGATATCAGTGGCAAGGCACTCTTTTGAGGGAGATGCTGCTGGATTTAATTCTGCATACCTCATTGTTATCACCGTGAACTGGCCTGGCTTCAGTAGACATTAGATATCATTTTGATATTGCAATTCGGTCTTGTTTTGCCACCCTCAGCCAAGAGTTTGTGAGGCCCCTGAACAAGCACGAAGCTATGCATGGCTATTAAATACTGAATCATTTCTGTTTACACCTAAGCAAGCCAGACACAGCCAGATCTTGCTTTAGGAGACCTCCTGAAACAAACACTTCATTAAGTATGCACGCTAACACAAAGAGCTCCCTGCCCCGAGCAGGCACCCTGGCGAGCTGGACTCTCCACTGCCCAGGTGAGCTGCATCTGCATACTGGCCATCCCATTGTCAATTCAAACTTAACTCAATCATGTTAAATTCTGACCTTTCGGAGATATTGTCTCTCGCCCAAACCTCATTGTTCTTCCCCAAGTACAGACTAGCCCAAGGTCATACTTTCCCTGTATAAACCCCAAGCTCCAAGAGCCTCCTCGGATCGCTCCGGACTTCTATCCAGCCCTGCTGCCGCTCTGTCGAGCGAACTCCCCTTGGCCACCACGCTGAGTTTCTTCACTACCATCTTCAGCTTCTTCAGGACTACGAGAAAGGTATCGTATCACCCATTTCCCCCGAACTCTCATTTCCTATTTCTTAGTTAGCTGTGTGCAGGTGTTGTCTTATTTGTTGTTTGTCTGTTAATAAAACTATCAATTTTGTTATTTTAAAACTTGTCTGGCTGCTTGTCTGACCTGACACTGTATACATAGGGTTAAAAGATCTTGGCAAAGTTATCCTGTTTAGCTTAAGTGAGTGCTCCAGTTAATTTCCCCCATCTTTTGTTGTTGTTTGGTAGTTTGGGCACCCCTCCCGGGACCCCCAGCACACAGGGTAACACCATAAGTAATTGAAGTAGGGCAGTGGAGTAATTTATCAATCTAGTTGAGACTAGAGGTGTAATGCTGGAAAGGGGTGGAGACAGAACCTTGCTATCTCCTTTGCAACAACATTCCCTAGCTCAGTGGTTCTCAACCTCTGGGTCCCCAGATGTTTGTGGACTTCAGTTCCCAGAAGCCCTGAGCATTGACCATAGTGGCTGGGGCTTCTGGGAGCTGAAGTCCACGAACATCTGGGGACCCACAGGTTGAGAACCACCACCGTAGCTGGTCTCTCTCTCTCTTTCTCTCTCTGTTAGTTTTATTAAAATGCTTTCCGGATGTGATCCTGCCTCCTTTTTCCAAAGGTAAAACTGATTATTTCTCAGCTTGGCAAGACAGTGTCATTTGTTTGGTGGGAGTGAAGAGAGAGAGAGACAGAAAAGAAGAGGAGGAGGAAGAGATGGGAGAACAGAAGGAAGAGAAGTTGCACCTGGCGGGTAAGTTTGAATCCTCTTTTCTCTGCCTTTCTTGCTCTCTCTCTACCCTCCTCCCTCTCCCTTCCTCCTATCAGCAAAGATAGACCAAGGCCCAGTGCTAGCTAGCTTTTGTCTGCTTACTGGATTGATTTTCAAAGTTGTGTGTGTGTGTGTTTGCATGCAAGTGTGGCTGTGTGTGGAGGTGTGTGCGGGCGCACAATGTGTGTGTGTGTGTGTGTGTGGCTTGCAAAGACTGCATGTTGAACCAGGTGAACGAACTCTACACGCGCTTATTTGAGAGTCAGTATTTCTTCATATTTAGGATTAAAAACCTTAGTTGTCCTTTATCAATTAAATTCAGAGTGGCTGGCAGCTGTTGCTGCTCTTGTACACGGTACAGAGTCCAGATGACGGAAATCGCTCTGAATATCTCAATGGAGTTCCTGGCTCACAGGAACTTGCTCCCAAAGAAGTTTGCATAGGGCTGAATCTCACTGTCCAGGGGAGGAAATCCCCATTCCTGAATAAAACCTGCCCCCTCCAGAAGTGTTGTACTACTGTTCCCAGCACCCACTGACAGCATACCTCGCCTCCAGGAGTGGCAATTCATCTTTCAAAAAGGTTCTAGCCCCACTATTCTACCAGAAGAGATAAGTCTTTAGTACTATTTAACATTCAGACAGCACGTTTAACTGTTTAAAAATACAATTTTTAATGTTTAAAAATACAATTAAAAGTACAATTAAAACACAATTAAAAATAAACTGGGTAAAAATAAACTGGAAGGAGAGCTTTGACGGAGATCAAGACACCAGGCGTTGAGACGAGATCAGTGGCTGCAGAATACCAAGGTACGAGTCAAAGCACCAGGACAGACATAATGGGAGAATTACGGAAACTAACGATGACATTTAAAAACAAAATGAAAGAAGTCAGAATGGAGATGAAACACATGAGGATGGAGATAAGGACACACATCAAAAAGGAATTGGAGACATTTAATATGAAACTTGATAATATATCGACAGAAATAAAACAAGTAAATGAGAAAGTTAAACAGGTGGAAGAAAGAACTGGGAAGTTGGAGGTCCAAGCAACGAAGAACGAAGAAAGAACAGATCAATTAGAACGCTCAACGTTATTGATGGATATGAGAAACAGGAATAAATCAATAAAGATCAGAGGCTTGAAGGAGGTGGCCCAGGAAGATCTATATCAGAGATTGGTAAAACTGTTAGCAAGATTTATTGATTGGGAACCTGAGCAATTAGATTTGGAGATCGATAGAGCCTTCCGTGTTAATTCTGTGATAGCGAAATGAAGAAACATACCGCGAGACATCGTGGTATATTTCCTAAGAGAGAGGGTGAAGGACCTAGTCCTACAAGGCAGCTACTTGAAAACTTTGGTTATAGAAGATACGGAGGTGAAGACCGAACGTACATCCGGTCTTATTAAAGAAGAGGAGGGATTATGTCTTTTTGACCCAACGGTTAAGGGACCTTGGAATCAGATATACCTGGGAGAAGACAGAAGGCATATCTTTTATTCGGAACCAAAGAAGAATAGTGCTGAATACGATTGTGAAGGCACAGGAATTTTGGAAAAAACATAAAGAAGAGCTAATCAGATTAGACGAGTCATCTCAAGAACAGGAAAGAGAGAAAAGAAAGGAAGAGTTACAAAAAGAACAAGGATTGGAGAGAGGAATAAGAAAAGAACAAATGAAACGAGAATTGGAAAGGATTAGGAAAGAAGAAGAATCAGAAAGAAGACAGGAGGTAGAAGAGGAAGAAGGAAGAGGAGAAGAAGAAGAGGAAACAAGGGAAGAAGGAGAGGAGGAAGCAATCTCAATTCAGGACCTGGATTTAGAAGATTTGGGAGAGGGAGGTTTAGAAGAGGTAAATTAGGGAAAAGAAGGGACACCAATTTAAGAATTTGATTTAAAATGAAGATAAAATTTTTATCATGAAATGTCCGTGGTATGAATGCCCCCCATAAAAGAAAGTGCATTTTTCATTACCTAGAAAAACTTAAACCAGACGTGACAGCCATCCAAGAAACCCATATTAGAAGTAAAGAATTGAGATATATTAAAAATCCTAAATTAGGTCAGAGCTTTTCATCCACTACCAATAAGAAGAAAAAAGGAGTGACGGTTTACATAAGCAACAAATTTGAATCAGAGTTAATTTATAGTGATGAATCAGGACATTATCTAATAGTAGAAGTTAAGTTGCCAGGTATAAAATTAGCAGTAGTAGCAGCTTACCACATCTTTTAAAAATAAGAATAAATTTTATTATAATTTATTAGAGAAGCTAATGGATTTAGACAATCACAAACTGATGTTAAAAGGGGGATTGGAACAGAGTACTTAATCCACATAAAGATAGAACAGGAGAATATAAGGTAAAGAAAAGAGTATATCAGGGGAAATTACCAAAATCTTTTTTTGATTTATTAGATTATATGTCCTTGAAAGAGGTAAGTAATGAAGCAAAAAGGAAAGAAGAACTTTTTACATATTATTCTGATTGTCATAAGATGTGGTCGAGAATAGATAGGATTTTCATTCCCCTCAGATGTCCAAAAATATAGTGGAAAATGGAAACCCTTCGAGAACATTATCGGACCATTGCCCGATTTTATTAACGTTAAAATTTGGTGAAATTAGTAGAAATTGGAGATTAAATGATAATTTATTAAACAAGGATCAGATAGTGACAAAAGCAAAAGAAGAATTAAAAATATTTTGGGAACATAATTTAGGAAAAGAACAGTCAGTACAAGTAGTTTGGGATACGAGTAAAGCGTTGATGAGAGGGTTTTTTTTATAAATCGACAGGCATGGATAAATAAATGTAGGAAAGAAAAAGAACTATTTATTGTTAATAAACTCCAAGAGAATGAAAATCAATTAAAGATTAGACCAAATGATAGGAAAATTCATAATGAAATCAAATTGTGGAGAAAACAATTATCTTCCTTGCTGATGGAACAAGTGGAACGGAAGTTGAAATATTTAAAACAGAAACAATTCGAATACGCAAAGACTAGGTAGATGGTTAGCTTATAAACTGAAGAAAGAAAAGAGAAAAAAGGACTATTACGGAATTGAAAGAAGGACAAATTACTTATTGGCAACATGAAAAGATTAAAAAAACTCTTGTAAACTACTTTGAAGATTTATTTAAAGATAGTAATCATTCCCTAAAATCAGAAATATAATATAAGTAAATATTAATAACAAGAAGAGTTAGCCATATTTTGGAGATACAAAGAGAAGAATTAAATAAAGAGATAACATTACAGGAAGTACAAGATGCAATTAAAAATTTGAAAGTAGGGGAAAGCGCCAGGCCCAGATGGATTTACAGTTACATATTATAAAACATTTCAGGATTTGTTAGCACCTATTTTAGTTCAAGTAATAAATTCTATTAAAAATCAGAAAATACCAAACTCATGAAAGAGTTGAATATTGTACTGATCTTGAAAGAAGGGAAGGATAAATCAGATAAAAAAAGTTATAGACCGATTTCGTTATTAAATACCGACTATAAAAATTTTTACTTCCATATTAGCTAATAGATTAAGAAAGTTCTACTGAATTGGAGTACATAAAGACCAAAATGGGTTTCTACCAGGTAGATACTTAAAAAATAATATAAGGACAATCATAGATATTATAGAATACTATCAGCAACACAATCAGAAAGAATTGGCTTTAGTATTTTTAGACGCGGAAAAAGCTTTTGATAATGTACTATGGGAATTCATATTTGAAGTAATGAAAGAATTAGGATTGGGGGAAAGATATGAAGAGTGGGTTCATGCAATTTATTATGTTATCAAAGGGCAAGCTTAATAGTAAATGGAGATAAATCAAATATTTTCAGGATAAATAAAGGAACGAGGCAGGGTTGTCCATTATCCCCTTTACTCTTTATTATGTGCCTAGAAATTCTAAATATTAAAATTAGAAATAATAGGGAAATAGGTGGCACAAAAATAAAAGGATATGAATTCAAATTACAGGCATTTGCTGATGACATGGCGATAATATTAGAGGACCCAATTCATAGTATTAAACCTTTAATGGAAACTCTGAAGGAATACGGTCAAGTAGCAGGTTTAAGGATTAATAAAGAGAAATCATTGATGATTACAAAAAATATCTCCCCAAACCGAGAAAGGGAATTATTGAGTATTTCAGGATTTAAAATAACAAAAAAAGTGAGGTATTTGGGTATAATAATAACAAAAAACAATTCAGAATTATTTGAAAATAACTATAAAAAAGTTTGGAGGGAAGTACAAGAAGATTTAAGGAAATGGAAAAATTTACAACTATCATTATTAGGAAGAATCTCAGCAGTGAAAATGAATATTCTACCAAAAATCATATCTCTCTTTTAAAATCTTCCAATAATACTCAATGATAAACCTTTTAAGAGCTGGGAACAGGACTTAGGCAAGTTTATAGATGAATGGAGGAAAGCGAGAATTAAATGGAAATATTTAAGAGGTTAAAGAGAAAAGCGGATTGAGTGTTCCAGACTTAAAATTATATCATGAAGCTTCGGCCTTATTGTGGGTTAAAGAATGGATATTATTAGATAATGATAAACTATTAAAATTAGAGGGATTTAATTTACATTTTGGCTGGCATGTTTAAGATTTGTTATGTTAATAATATAAAATTAACAAAATATTTACTGAACACTATGTCAGAAAATTGATCTTACGAATCTGGTTAAAGTTTAAGGTCTGCACCAAAAGTTCCGGCTTGCACTTCGCCGCACGAGGCATTTTATAATCTTGAGAAGGTGAAGATAAAAGAATGGATGACATATAAGGACATACTTATAAAAGAAGGGAAGATTATTAGACCTAAATCTAGGGAAGAATTGATGGGAGAAGGCTATCTAACACACTGGTTGCTACATAGACAATTATTAAAAGTATAAAGAAGATACAAAAGGCAAAGGAATATTGTGGGAAGAAACAGAATTTGATAAAATAATAAATTCAGAACTAAACAACCATTAAGTAAGATCTATAAATTGTTATTAAACTTAGATCTAGAGGATGAGATAGTGAAGACAAATATGATAAAATGGGCTAAGGATCTAGGTCGTTCCATAATGCTTAGATGAAAAGGCTTGAAATACTTAACCAGGAGTTTACCAGGTGTTATAATTTAAAGGAAATTTTTTTTAAAATCTATTGCAGATGGTATTTAACCCCAATTAGAATATCTAAAGTACATAAAAAGGAAACCCCTACATGTTGGAAATGTCAAGAGACAGGCTCTTTCTTTCACATGTGGTGGCGTTGTAAAAAAAGCAAAGAAATTTTGGGTACAAATCCATAATCAGATAGAGAGATTGCTTAAAGATCGAATTTCTGGAATGCTACCAGAAATTTATTTGTTAAATATTTATACAGGATTAGAAGTGGTATTGAAAAAAGGAAACTTTGAAGATATTATGTTATTTAATATATGCTGCCAGGATTTTATACGCAAAATTTTGGAAATCTAAAGAGATACCAGCTTTGGAAGATTGGAAAAGTAAAGTATATGACCTAGCAGAATTGGATAAATTAACTCTAAGGTTGCAAGACAAAACGGATACAAAATTTGTACAAGAATGGGAATTACTAAAACCTTTGTGGGAGGAAGAATGGGGTGAACCTGCTTGACGGGTTTAGTTAGATAGATTCACTTGTTAGGGTTAGATGGCATGGAAGAATTAAGTTAAGCATAGAAAGAAAAGGCGATAGGGAAGAAGGGGAAATATGAAGGAAAAAATATATAATATACACGAATAATAATAATAAGAATTAAAGATTAAAATTAATTAAAATAAAGAGCAGGTAGATTAGGAGGAAACTTACAGGAATAACTTATAGGAACAATTCAAATAGCAGGGTGGAATCGATACCACCAGTAAATGGATAAGTAAATAGTTAAGTATATTAGGTGTACAGGAAGAAGTTGTATATATTACCCAATGGTATGATTTAAGAAGTCAGGGTATGTTTGTTTATGTAAGAGAGTGCGAAATAAGAAGTAAGAAGTAATGAAGGACAGTATGGGGACAGTAAAGGTTTGTATGAAGGTTTGTATGGGAAATAGAAGATAAAAGTGATATAAGATAGAAATTAGACCTTCCCTCCGATGTAGTAAGGGGGATATATCTTATGTATTGAATGTATGTTGAGTTTTTTCTTTTTTTTCTTTTTCTTTTTCTCTCTTTGTTTTTTTTCCCCTTTGTTTTGATATGTGGTTTTGAATTTGTGAAATTGGTGTGTATGTTATGTTGTATATGTTGTATGTTGAATTTGTGCTAAATAAAGCATTTATTTTAAATATTATAAAATAAAATAAAATAAAAATAAACTGGGTAGGACTGCTGGAGTAGATCAGTCTTTAGTACTTTTTTGAATTTGGACAGCATATTTTGCTCTTGAATCTCTTCCGGCACATCATTCCACAGTCTAGGGGTGGCTGACTGAGAAGGTCTTCTGAGTGACTGTTGGCCAGTCTAGTCCTGGACAGTTTCAGTAAATGGCTCCCAGAGGACCTGAAGTGTGTGGGGCGGATTGTACAGGAGAAAGTGATCCTGTAGGTAACTTGGACCCAAACAACACAGGGCTTTAAAGGTAGCAATCAACACTTCATACTTTGTACTTTGCCTGGAAACTAATTGGCAGCCAGTGGAGTGATTTTAAAATTGGTGTGACATGCTCATTCCTGGATTTACTTTGCTGTATTTGCCATATTTTGGACCTGTTGGAGTTTCCAAGTCTGGCAGCAAAGGTAGCCCAATGTACAGTGTATTGCAGAAATCCAATCTTGAGGTCACCAGTGTGTGTGCTACCATCTGTAGGTCTTCCAGTTCTAGGAAGGGGCACAGTTGGCATATCAGCCTGAAGCTGACAATAAGCTCTCCTGGCCATCACATCTATCTGAGCTGACATTTGGAGGGAGAGATCCAGGAGCACTCCCAAGCTGTGAACAGTCTTTGAGGGGAGTGTGACCCCATTCAGAACTGGTTGACACAGGTTAGGACTCTTAGTAGAAGCACCTCTGTCTTGTCTGGATTCATTTTCAATTTGTTATTTTTTTCATCCAGCCCTCCTCCAAGCATTCATTCAGAGGTGACTTATAGCAATACTATCATAGGGTTTTCTTGGCAATCTGTTGAGAGGTGGTTTGCTTGTGCCTTCCTCTGAATATAGCCCACAGCTCCTGCTAACCTCTCTCCTAAATACTAAACAGGCTGACCTCGCTTAGCCTGCAAGCTCAGACAGGATCTGGTGCCTTCAGAGTAATTAGGGTAACCAGGACTTCATTGAGTAGCTACCAGGGCCCAGAACGGTGCCTGCCTCTAGGCTTTCCATTTCTAGTGCTCCCATGAAGACTAGGTAGTTTGGAGGCTGGATATTCTATGTCCCACAGTGCTTTGAATGGATCTTAGATCAAGAGTGCTGTGAGGCACTGTGGGATGTTCAAATGCTGGCTCCAAAGCTGTCTGGAGCTCACAGAGTTGCTATCACTTCTGTAGCCAAGACTCACCACATAGCATTCACTGTCATGTTGTTTTGGAGCCAAGCACAAATGGATGCGTACAGATCAAAAAAAGCACAGCTAAGAAGAAAGACAAAGAACAGCTCAGAGCAGCAGGGTGCCTGATTGTCTCTGCTTGGGCACAGCGCCACCTACAGTGGTAAAAATACCCCTCTCTCACGCTCATTCCCCCCCCCCCATTTTGCATAAATGCAGGCAATGGTTTCTTGAAGTCTTTTTTTGTCCTGGCTGCTTCTTGCAGCTGTTGTCGCTTCCTTTCTGGCATTCAATATATTCTGGGTTTTTTTTAACATTTATGAGGCCCCCCCTCCCCCGGGCCAGGCATTGCAGTTGCTCATCATGCATATTGCTCTGAAAATTTCTCTGTTAACCAGCTTCCTTTATTCTCTTTGAGGTTCCTTTTTGTGCACTAATGGGAAAGAATATGAGACTTTAGGGCTGTTTAAGAGCAAGAGTCACAGGTTGCAGTGTAGGAGCTGGATCAAAATGAAAACACCTTTCTACTAGAATCAGAACCAATTTGAATGTGCCAGCATCAGAATCAACTTGAAAATTCATAGGTTTCCCATCAATGTTTATTTTCTCTTTCCAAGCAACTGGCCACAAAGGAAAAGTGATTCTAGATTATTTACTAGTTGTCTTTTTATATTAGTGTGGCAGCCTGTTGTGACTTGTCCCACATTTTCCACATTGATGGTTTGGATCAATGATGACTCCTTTGGCCAGGTAATCATTCCCTCCTTCATCACCTTGGGCCTCTCTTACTTTTTTTTTTTTTGCATTAAAATTGAGAAAAATCTGAATTTGCCTGGAGCTGACTACAAGCAGGCTTTCAGTTTCCTAGTACAGTTGGCCCTCCGCATTTTTAGGTTTGTGGATTTGATTGTTCATAGATTGTATCACTGGGAGGAAATCAAACAGCTGTAGTGACAGGGCCCAGCTCCATGGCTCACGTGCACAGGCAGGGGGAGGAAGGGGATGGGACTGGAGGAGAACACACATGCATGTTCATTCACCTGTATGGGAGGGGAGAAAGAGATGGGATGGAGGGAGGGAGGTGTGCGCATTTTCTCATTTGTGTGGATGGGAGGGGGATGAGAGGAAGAGGGAGAATGCATGGCAAGGGTATCAAACTCAATTTCATCTTGGGCTGCATTAGCATTATGGTTGCTCTCAAAAGAGCTGGTTATATCTGTAAGACTATATAAATGTATCTATTCTTTTATCATATTAAATAATTGCCTCTGCATTTGATTATTACCGGTTTTTAAACTGCCTTCCCTCTGCATCAACTTTTTGTTTCTTTTCTTGGACATTTTGGTGCTATTTGGTCATAGTTTATAGTCCCTGTACCTCTCTGTGAGCCATGCGGAGCGTGGCCATGGTAACCTGTGGCAACGTTCTGATGGTGGGACTTGGACAGAGGAGCGGTCAAAAGTAGAAGTATGGTTGTATGGTTGGGAGGGAAGATGAGTGTATGAGTGTCCCTTTCTCTCTGTTCCCACTCTA
Source organism: Iguana delicatissima (assembly GCA_948472985.1). Classification (NCBI taxonomy): domain Eukaryota; kingdom Metazoa; phylum Chordata; class Lepidosauria; order Squamata; family Iguanidae; genus Iguana; species Iguana delicatissima. Next base: position 28,669 of record CAOKZL010003806.1, on the reverse strand, counting down.
CACATCCTATCCCCTTCCCACTTCCCACCTGCATGAGTGAGCAAATGCACATGCAGCTGGGCCTAGCCACTCCACCAGTACAGCTCTCTCTCTCTCTCTCTGTTAAATATCGTATGGGGGCTTACAGTATTCATGGTTTTTTCACTTTTGCAGGGGTCCTGTACCTTACCCCGCCAAAATGCAGATGCTGCTTTTTGTGGATGGGTATTTCCCCCCCTGATTTGCTGGAGACGATTTTAGACCACCTTACCATTTCAGTTGAAGGGGGAAGGGTCAAGCATGCCTCTCTATTTGTTCAGTTTCTCTGGGAGTCCTTGCTCCGCAGTACCTATTGCTCTCTGATATTCTCTGCTTTCAGGTCTCCAAAATCCCAATTTTCTACCAAGTGTGTACAGGCCTCAGTCTCAGAAAAGATTCTATTTGACTTCCTGGGGTTCTGAATGTTCTTCTGGAAAAACAGTTACATTACTCTTGGAAACAGAACCCTCTGTAAATCCTTCCAGCATCCCTGCATAGTTATCCTTATTATTCTCCTGTCAGGACTCTTTGAAGGTATAATTGTCTCCTTTTCCCAGAGCACAGATAAGAGAACTAACCTATACTTCTGCAGTCTCTTTGTAAAACTGTACTGCTATGCAGGAAAGAACAAATCCTTCCCTCCAGTACAAGCCATTCTGATGGTTGCCAGAGGCAGAAGCTTTCTGGAACTGAAAGCTCTGCTTTCACACTTAGATAATCATATAATAAGCTCCACTATTACATTCAGTGACTTTGATGGTGATGGTTGTAGCATTCTGCCAAGGCACCCTCAGAGCAGGTGGGTGAGGGTTTTCCAGTTGCCACTGAAGGAGGAATATGTGGAAGAATCAAAGGTTGTGGAAATGAAAATAAGTGTCCCTGGCTGGTTATATTGGAGGGCCATCTAGGGAAATGGTGATGATGATGGTCGTGGGATGATGATGAATAATCATGGAATCATAGAATCATAGAGTTGGAAGAGACCACAGGGGCCATCCAGTCCAAACCCCTGCTATGCAGGAACAGACATCAACAGATGGCCATCCAGCTTCTGTTTAAAAACCTTCAAAGAAGGAGACTCCACCACACGCTGAGGCAGCATATTCCACTGCCAGACAGCTCTGACCATCGGGAAGTTCTTCCTGAGGTTTAAGGGGAATCTCTTTTCCTGCAGTTGGAATCCATTGCTCCTTGTCCTACTCTCTGAAGCAGTGGAAAACAAGCCTATTCCCTCTTTGGCATGACATCTTTTCAAATATTTAAACATAGCTATTGTGTCCAGGGCAGAGCAGACAATTAATCAACAAGCGGCAGAGCAGGGCTTACTGACAAGGCAAGAGTGGAGAAATGTCTAAACAGAGGTCAGGTTTCAGAGCAAACAAATCCAAATGGCAAATCTAGGTTGTCATCAAACAGGCAGAGGTTCAAGGTGGTCCAGTGAGAACTACCACCATCTTCCATCCAGCAAGAGAAGTCTATCTGCTGTATGTCCTGCAGGTGGGCCTTCTGGAGGTATTTAGGTGTCTACTGCTGGAACTAGATGGACACTTAGATATAGGAAAGTGTTTCATATGTTCATACTCTTTGCTTTTAATCCAGGTAAGAATTAAATCCTTTCAGGGTCCAAATTAGTACTGTGGAGCTGGTTCTTTCTTCACACCAGTTTGCAGCCCAGGAAACTGTGTATAATACATATGTAATGCTCTCTGACATCCCAGAAATCTACAGAAAGCACATTCCAAAGGCTTATGAGCTGAAGGAGCAAAAGATGTGTATGTATGCAACTCTCCATAAGCAACTGGATAGATATGGGTTTCATCTCTCTGTACTCAACATAAGTATGCTTTAGAACTATTCTAATTAATTTCTCTTACATAGGGATTGGGTGAGAATTTCATTCTGGTCTTTAAGGTAAGAATGGTAAAGAGCTGTCTGAAGTTCATTTCTCCTATGTTTTCATTTCTGAGAATTACTTCTCTGGTTACTTCTCCACATAGATTATACATTTGTCACTAGAATGATCCTGACATTTGATAGCTCTAAACTTCCCTAGGTTACCAGCTTCACAGACCATGCCTTGGAATCCTACTACTGTAGATTATGTTTATATTTGTGTGTCTGCCAAATAAAGACTATGCTACAGTAAATGCCATAAGAAAAGTTTTATGTCATGATGTTTTTCAATTTTTCAGGTGTCACATGATTCATTTCTAGAAATGCCAGCTGCTAGGTTCAAACCATCATCCCTGAAAGGACTGCAGTCTTAATGGTTCATCCAGAGATGGACTGTCCCTTTTACATCCAGCCAGAAAGTTTGCTACTCTGCCAAATAAAAAAATAAGTCACACACTTGACACACATGACTGTACCGATTTAGAAAGATCATATTTACTCAAGAGCAAGTTTATTTCTGAGTGAAACAGATGGCTGTTGGCTCATGCTAGCCATCAGCACAATAACAATTTTTTAAAAAATGTGTATGAGAAAGTGACAGTGTCCATGTTGTTACTGAACTCCTCAACTTACTAAAAGGAGGGAGACAATTTAACAAATACATGTAGATATATAAAATGTTTGCAGTTTCACTGAGCATCTGCAGGGTACTTTTTATCTCTTCAACATGGAATTTACTCACAAATGGACAACTTTGGGAGAAATTTTATGGCTGTCATTGAGAGACCCTTCTTTGATGGGAGAGACACGTTAAATCATCTTATTCAACAGAAATATTGCATTCAGTGTGTGTGTTGTGTGCATACACTTAAGAGAGAGAGGGAAAAGGAGAGAGATGCTGACTGTGTGTAGAAGCAATTTTTGTGTGAAACATTTTTGTGCCATGAGGTTGTTGCGATCTTTTGCCTGCCACTGCCACATTAGTTTTAACACTTGCATACAAAATGCACACCAGTAAGGGCATAAGAGGAGTCATGCTGGATTGAAGGCCCATTTAGTCACCCTTTCTTTTCACATACCGGCCAGCCAGTTGTCACTGGGAAGCCTTGCCAGTAGGACGTAAGTGCAGCTGCACCCTCCATCCCATGTTTCCCAGCAACTGATATATGGAAATAATACATATCCTGACCAATAACCATTGGTGGCCTCAACTGCCATCAGTTTATCCAATCTCCTTTTTGAAGGCGTACAAGTTGGCAGCAACTTGTGATAGATAACTTCTGTCATGAATTCCCCACCATCCAGCTTCAGTAGCTACCGCCTAATATTATAAGAGAAGGAAGGGTTTCTCTCCATCCTCTTTCTCCACACTATGTGTAATTTTAAGCCTTTTCGGTCCTACAGTGTTACAATGCTATTATTCCACTTTCAACATCCTGTGGAATTCTGGGGTTTGTAGTTTCCTGAGTCCCAAGAGCTCTCTAGCTGAGAATTCTAAAGGCCCCTCCCTAAACTGTAAATCCCAGGATTCCATAGAATGTGGAAAGTGGGATAATAGCATTATAACAGTGTAGTGCGGAAATGGCCTCAGAAACCTTTGCCATGTTTCACTTTACTCTCCTTTTCTTCTCAGCTAAACACTCCCAAATGTTGTTTGTTGTTGTTTTTAATTAAAGATGTTCAGTTTCTTCATCCCTTTTCTGTGGTAAAATATCAGACCCTCTTGCTCAGGCATAATGTCCCTCTGCCTGTATGCAGAGTTCTTTTTCCTCAGTGTTACCTAAGCTTGAGACTCTCCTCCGCCCCCCCGCCACGTACACAAAACCCTCCTCTCACCCACCACCGCTCAGAAAAAAGAAGTACTGGGTTAAAACCACTGTCCGTTTGCCTGCAAGCTTGATGCCTAGTATCTAACCCATCACACATTCATTGCTTATGCTTTTTCTTCATCTCTATTACCTTTTATTTTCTGAAATACTGCTTTTGAGCATAGAAGCTTCATTTACCTCCACTATCTAGGCAAGGCTCAGAGAACTATTGAGGAGGCTTTATTCTCCACAAATTCTTTATCTAACCTCCTCTCAAAAGATCCTAAAGTAGCAGCCAGCCTGGCTCCCCGGCACCACCAGCTGTTTGCAAGGATCAGTGCAAAGTGGTGGTGGTGGAAAATATAGAGGAAAGGTCAGCAGCATGGAGCTATGCATCCTATATTACTTGTGAGTGCCAGTCTTCCTTTTCTTCCATCTCCTATCACAATGCAAAGTTCAAGGTTGTTAACATCCTCAAGATTATTTGTCCCTTGTTAATAGGAACAACCAGCTGCTGTTTCATCCTTCTGGGGTGTATAGGTGGGAAAGCTCTGCACTGCGGTGTTTCTGTGATTTCCTTCCTCAGTCATTCTGTCATTTGAAGCATAGTAGAATGACAGTGAGCCAGTATGGTCTAGTGGTTTGAGCACTGGGCTATGACCCTGGAGACAGAGTTTGATTCTCCACTTGGCCATGGAAACCCACTGGGTGACTTGGGTGCTTCACACACTCTCAGCCCCAGAAAACACTTCAATAGGTTTGCCTTAGAGTGCTTTTTATAAGTTGGAAACAACTTGAAGGCACACAACAACAAGAACCAAACAGTTTAACTCAGCTGAGAACTCATCCTACTCCTTGCCCTAACCAGTTCTAATTATTTTATTTTAATTTGAAGCCCTAGCCTGGGGCCTTTTCACACTACACAGTTATAGCACTATGATGCCACTTTAACTGTGGCTCCATCCTATGGAACCCTGGGATTTGGAGTTTTTGTTGTTCTCTGAGACCAAATCAACTCTACCTTATGGTGACCCTTTTATAGTCCATTTCTGCACTAGACTGTTATAGTGCTATTATTCCACTTTAAACAGCCTATGGAATCCCGGGGTTTGCAGTTTAGGGTGGGGCCTCAAGTTTACCTAGTGAATTTTCCTGTCTGAAGAAGAAGTCAAACTCAGCTTTAATAGCTGGACTCTCTCTTCTACTGCTGTACTTGCTTTCCACCAACCGTGTCAGGATCATCCCAGGCCTGGAGGTTTCTAGGCCAAAACCCAAGATCTGGTGCCAACCACAGTTGCTCACAGCTTGTCAGTCTAACAGATGCATCACACAGAACATATTTTCTTGCTTGGAAATCAAGACAGAAAGCTAAAGCAGCTGTTCTCAGATCATGGTGAAATTAGGGGACTGTTCCTTCTCACTTACTTAGGGAAAGAGGAAAATTTAATCCAGCCTATTTGTTTGTAGCCAGAATGTGGATACAGAGAAGAGGAGAGGGTGAGCCCTGATGCCACAATGACTGGGCAGGGGAAGAGAGAGGAAACTAATTAAAAAGTACACTGACCACCCTGGAGAGTTTTTAAAAGTGGCAGTACCAAATCAATTAACCCCTGCAAAGTGGAACAAGTGACTGCTCTGTGACCCGAGATGGAGACTTGTATAGAGCCCTTTCTTCTTGCCTGGAGGTAAGCCCACCAAAAGCAGGGAATTTGCACCCTTGTCTCCTGTTTAGAGATGATCCATAAAACTGGGCCATTTCTGCACTGCACTATTATAGTGCTATTATTCTACTTTCAACATCCTGTGGAATTCTGGGGATTGTAGTTTACTGAGGCCAAAGAACTCTCTGGCTGAGAATTCTAAATGCTAAACTGCAATTCCCAGGATTCCATAGGACGTTAAAAGTGGAATAATAGCATTATAACAGTGTAGGGCAGAAATGGGCCTGGAGACTCAGACCTAGGCCCTGAGATTTTGCAAGCCTACCAGGCAGTAAACAGCTGTGTGTGTGTATGTGTGTAGGGCCTGAATGATAAGATAGGTTTTAGGGAGTGAGAGGTGCCATAGTTATGCCTGACAGAATTAGATAGTAAGGGTTTCTTATTGAGGATCTGCTAAATACTAAAGGAACAGGGGCCTTGTCCCTTACTCAAAAGGCCCCCAATCTCTTGTTTTGGGCCTGAAATTTCAGGGAACTGTAAGCTGACTTGGCAACCCTATCCACAACAGTTACTAGCCCAACCCCTCCATCTCTCCTTATCAGACATTTGAGACTGGAAAGGCAAAGCAAGCAAACAAAAAAACTCCAAAACAAACAAACAAACAAACAAACAAACAAACAAACAAAACCACAAACAAACCACTTTCCCATGCTTGGGTAAATTGTTGGTGACTCTCAACCTTTTCTCTTCCTGGCATTTTCCCATGGAGGTGCCATGCAAGGAGAACAGTACCTAAGAAGAAATGCCCACACCTCAGGAACAAACAGGACATGGTATTTCACCAGCATAGCCAAGGGACAGTGCTAGTACTTCTACAGTTTCTGGAACAACAGCAATAGATTTGTGTCTGCCCTTGCTTCCTGTTCTCCTGCAGGACTGGCCTGTTACCATCTTCCTTGTACTGATCTCAGCTCACAAACTTTCACCCAGAGATTTTTGGTGATTTTGAAGAAGCTTCTCAGTTGCTGCATAAAGTGTTTTGCTTTCCAAACACTTCTTATAGTTAAGGAACTCTCATTGTTGCACCAAAAATTTGTTAACCACAGACTTGCACAGATATCTCCTTACTTTTTAGTAGGGATGGGCCAACTGAATACTCGCATCTTTGGCAGGATTCAGATTTGAGAATCCAAATCCCTGTGCTAAAATAGGCAAACCAAATCTTTCGAATCCACCAACCAAATAGTTTGTTGGACTCCTGAAAACCTGGGAGATCGGGATGCCTGAAAACCTGGGAGATCAGATACACAAGGGGAGATGGCAAGTGGGTGAATTTTTCCCTTGGAGTAATAATGCCCTTTGCTAACAATTTCAGAAATCACATCTGGGGTTGTATTCTAATATATTTAAATTGAACATTTAATATTTAAGTTCAGCACTATTTTCTGTGCTGAAAATCAATGGCATGTATCAATGCTGGGGTCAGTGAGCCTGATGCCTATCAGAAGTAGTGGGGCAGAGGCCAAGGTCACACAATCTCATTCTGTGATTGCCACATGTAGACCAGTGTACCTCCTTCCACAAGACCAGTGCCTGGTTGTAAACCTATAGCTAGAATAGGATGAGAAGTGAAATGTCCATCATGGTTTCTCATGAGCCACATGACAAACTACATGTAGCAGAAAGGAAAAATTGTTTTTAAAAATCGGCGCCTCCAGGGCCCGCCAAAGTCCTGATTGGCTGGAAGGTACAGTCTTCTTGAGATTTCAAGGACAGTTGAAAGATTCCTTTGCATAGCTCCCTTGCAAAGCTCTTTCATATACAATTCTGGGGTTTGTAGTTTTACGAGGTGTTACAGCCTTCTCGGCCAACGTGTGCTGGTGCATCGTCAAACTGCAAACTCCAGGATGCCATAAGGAGCTATGCAGAGAAAAGCCAGTATCTCTGTACTGTAGTATGTGGCCCTGTTTTAACAAGCAGGAAAATGTGGGAGTAATCCACATTTTCCTGCCTGTGTAGAAAAGGCCTTCATGTCATTTTCAGTCTGGGGAAATCCTGAGGCAAAACTATGATAATTGTCCTGGCCAGATTTCTCTAGAGGGAAGTTTGCCTTTGCCTAGCCTTTTGCTAAGGCTGAGAGAGTGTGTGTTGCCCAAGATTATCATTCTTTCCCTTGCTTTTTAAGCCCTTTTTAAAAAAAGGATTCAAAATATTCGAGATTCGTGAGATTCGTGGATTCCCAGAACCTTCCAAGGATTCGGATCCAGATTCAGAAAATTCTGGATTCGTCCCATCCTTACTTTTTAGTGTTTATGAGCTGCTACAATGGGGAAGAATGCTGTTGGTAACATACGTGAGAGTAACTTGGGGTTATGCCAGCATATAATATTTTCTTGGATGCTGTAGAAGACAGGTTCCAGTTAGTAGCCAAGAAAGGGCCAGGAGCACCAGAGCAGTGTCCACGTGAAGTTCTCCACTAGGAGAAGACAGCAGCTCTTCCCCTCCTGGACCTTGAGTGAGTAAATGGCCAAGAGAGTGCATTTTGGTGCTTGTAATCTCCTTTCTTTAAGGGAATAGCAGATGGAACTGCACTGCATTGTTTCACAAACATGATGTACAGTGGTCTTCAGCTGCAGGTTAGAGTTTGGTCCTTACTTGCCTCTTTCAGCATGCTAGCTTGCAGCTTGAAATGCTAGCAGATCATAATGAAAAGGTAAAACTCTTCAACGTCTATTTTGCTTCACCTTCCCCCTCGCCCCAAAAAGAGAACTAATAACTACTCAGTGACTGAGGTTTCAGCTTGCAAGAACACTGAAGAATTCAGTTGAGTTGGGTCCCATTCACACAGCTTGTTGATTGGTTTGGATGGTAACGATGCTCCTCCTGCCACAGGATCTACACTGCCTGTGCTGGCTTTGGAGTAAAGCAGGTCAACGCATAGTCTGCCACTGAGGTTGGCATGTAAGATAGAGGTATGCCGATGAATTTTACATCCCAGCCTGCGGAATAGCGCGTGCGAGGGTAGCAGGAAGTTAGGGCATGTTCCATGCAGTCGGTGACCAGGCAGAGGTTGTTGCTGGCTGTTTTCATAAGAGCTTTAAATAATCTGCAGTCTGCATGCAGGAAAAATGAAGCAAAGGAGATGTTAGGCCTGCTGTTTGATAAACACAGGCAGGCAACCCTAATGCCTGATCACTGCTCATGATCCCATAATCCCTGACCACTGCCATTCAAGATAGGGCCAATGGAAGACATGTAGAGAGCAACATACTGGGGAAAACTGTGCTAGGGAGATACTTCAAAAGTCTGTGAGACTGAACTCCCTCATAAGACACATGCCAGTCTGGAGTAGTCTCTAAATAACTGCTGGTTTGATGCCAGTCTGTGACTGAATGTCCTGACAAACCAATGAAAATTTGATGATTCATAACAGAACTATTTCTGCCGCAGGTTTGTGCACGTTGAATGTTGATATAATTAGTCTCTGGGTAGTTGGGATGGATACATTCTGATTTTGGTCTCCCACAACAGTTTCTCAAACTGTCAAGTTCTTCTCATCCCATTTGAAGCAAAATGAGCATTTTGAGAAGCTTTTATCAGAAACAAGTTTAAAAAAAAATCCCTGCCATCTCAAACTCAACAGATTCATCATTTCCCAGTCTAAAAATTATGCTTACCAAATAGCTGCTAAAAATGTGGAGCCTGTCAGCAATATATGGTGATAACCCTAAATCATTGCTGCCAAGATTACTGAATTCCCAGGGATTGGACCCCAAATATTAAAGCAATAAACACTTTTAAGACTAAATGAAAATATTAATTCCAGCTAGAGTTAATCCACTGAATCAATGGGAACTTGGTAAGTAAATATGTATGTATATTCCTATGATTGAATGGGTTCACTCTGCTTGTAACTAACAGTTTTAGATCAAAGCCTCCTCTTTTGATGGGCAAATCTGTCCTCATCTCTCTCTAGTATTTGAATGATTTTGATCTCAAGTTAATGGAAAAATTACTGGATTTTGGAACATACTTACCACACCGAATTCTCCCCTGTCCTGTTACCCACTGGCATACCCTATCCTCAGGACTACAATTTTTGATATCAAATGTGCTCACCATGCCAGGGAAGTTGTCTGGATGGGCACGTAGGCAAAAGCGGTCGAACGACCGAGAACTAGGTCAGGCCAGGAAAATCCCCAGTCACGTTCAGCTAGGAGACCTCACGCTAAACATTGAATCAATTTCTCCTCAATAAAAGGTTTGTTTTTTGTTACTGCTGTATCCCTTTATAGGGGCAGCTAGTACATTTGCTTTTTTTAGTTTATTAGTTACAGGCCTCTCCAAACCTTCCGTAACAGCAGGGCTAACTTTTGGGCTTTAGAGCTACTTGCTTTTCAGCTTCCCATACATATATCTTTAACCTGCAAGAAAATGTCCAGAAGGTTGACTTACATCCTTCAAAGTACTGCTGCCCATAGCACTGTTTGATATCCAAAGGTACCTTGTCCCATACACTCTTCAAGCTTTCTTCTAATGTTACAGCAATAGATGTCATGAAACCACCAGGCTCAATAATGCTAACCTTGACTCCAAAAGGAAGAAGCTCTCGTCTGAATTGGAAAAAAGAAGGAAAGAAACATCAGTTCCATTAGCACCAATGTTATAATGCAGATATTTAAGACTGATTGTTTGAGTGATGGAATATTCTTAGGCACTGGGCTGAGAAATTGGAGTTGGAGTCTGAAGGTATTTGTGGGGAGTTAGAGTCTGTAGCAATGTGCTGACTTTAATCCTGGCTTCAAAATAATAGCTTATACTATTACAACAATAATAGTTGAAATGTTGTGGCCAGAAAAGAGACGAAGACCAGGTTTCCAGGGAAAAATAAAAAAGCCTTTTATTGTCCAATCACTTGCGCAAGGACGACAGCTATCCCAGAACTGTCGCCCAGATTAATTAAGGTAGCATCACTATATACCTTTGGTCTTCCATGTCAGCAATTAATCATTCATTTAGCCAGCCCATCACAGAAGAAAAAGATCTTTGGTTAACTTTCCATTACATCATTAACTTAGCACACACGTGTACAGAAGAGAACAAAGAGTTAGTTAGAAAATGATAAAAATTATAGCTCATGGCCAACTGATCCTCCCGACATATTCTCTCAGCCATTCTTAGATAAAAGTACAAAGTGAGCCTTTTTGGAGAGCAAGCTTTCAAGGTTACATCTGCTGTTTCACTCAGAAATTCAATTCAATTCGCTTATTTTCCTATTCAAGTAGCAATTCCCTGGATTTAACCCCTTCAGTAATAGTTGTAATACTATTACAACTGTTACAAAATATATCATTTTATATTGTATAGTCAATTTAATAAATATATTTTATCTTTTATCAATCTAAGTAGCCTAATGAAATCTGAAAACTAATGAAGAAATGTGCAAACTTAAGAGAAAACTACTACAAGATATTATATAGGTAATGTTTAACACCATCACAAAACCGGTAACAGAAGCAACACATATTGGAAATGTCATCAAAGAGGAATTTTCTTTCATGTATGATAGGAATGCAAACAAGCAAACATACTTTGGGGAAAAAAATACATGATATGATTTGTGAAGTATTTAAATTTACAATGACACCAGAAATATATTTACTTAGTATGATAGAAAACATGAAACAAACAGAGTGCTCAAAGGAAAATTCTACTATACATGATCATTGCTGCAAGACTGACGTTTGTTTAAAACTGGAAACAAACATCTGTACTTACAACAGAAAAGTGAGTAATGAAACTATATGGCATGGCAGAATTAGATAGACTGACAACTCTGTTATCGGACAACACAGTGAATCATTACAAAGTTGAATGGAAAAGCTTTTCCCTATTGTGGGAAAGGAACAGGGGGAATTTTGCAACTATTGGAGTGGCAGAATAAGATTGCTCTATTTTCTTTTCTTTTCTTTCTCTAGTCTTCTGGCAGTTGCCCCTGCACCAAGGTTAATATCTATTTTAATAATTTATAGTTATAATATTATGTCCTTTATATGATATCATGTTCTTTTATGTTAAGTAGCCTGGTAATTCATGTGCTTATGACGAAATGCCTTCTGTTACCATTTTACTACAATTTGTTGTTACTAATTGGATTCAATTTGTGGCTGGCCAGGCAGGCAGGCAGTCCAGCTACAACTCTGCAGCAAGGAGAGATTTCATGGTAAAAGTGCTGGGTCTGTGGCTGGAGAAACTCCGCCTGGATTAAAGTGGGAGCAAGGATTGCTCACTGGGATACAGAATTCTTATTACTTGTGTTTACTCATGAGTAAACACATTATGAATGGAAAGGACTGAGGGGGTGACACCTTGTCTTTGCCATTAAATGCAGCTGTTTGGATCTGTGAATCTCACAGCCCCTTGCCAGCAACCCTTTTTTTAAAGATAAAAACTCTTAATTAAACCTTTTATGGATCAGTGAGCCTCCACAACCACCTCCTTTCTGCAATCAATTGCTAAGTAAATCTATTCACCCCTCAGGATTGAAACAATCAGAAGATTGGGGTCTGACATCTTCAAAAAAGAATAATTAAGTATTTAAATACATATATTTTGTAAATAGACTGCATTGCATTTTGTTTGCAAGATGAAATTGGACTTTAACAGTGTGAGAAAGTACAGATGTTATCTTATCTATTTGATATTGATAAATGTGGCTTGCTGGCAGCTTTTAGCTAGACACAGTTAACTCTAAAATAGCCATATTTATTTGTTTTTAATTTTTACTAACATTTTCCAAAAACAACATTAAAACACTACAAATATACAAATGAATATATAAAAGAAAAAGAAAAAAGTAACATGTAAGTAACCATAAGAACATGTGAATCAAAAGTTAAAGAGTAAAAGAAAGAAAGAAAGAAAGAAAGAAAGAAAGAAAGAAAGAAAAGAGAAAGAAGAGACAAAAATGAAAAACAGAAAAGAAATGCAAACAAAAAAGAATCCTTTTCCTCCTCCTTCTTTTGGATGAAGTATAGCCAACTACTTTGTTACCTTGATGACAGACCCCCATCCTGGGGAATATAAATTTGATATCAAATAGGCCCAGCATGCCAGAGAGGTTGCCCGAGTGGGTACGTAGACAAGGAGGTCGAACGACTGAAACTAGGTGAAACCAAGAAAATCCCCAATCACGTTCCCCTAGGAGACCTCACGCTAAACACGTATGCACGGACAAAGGATCCCCAGCTGAAAACAGCCAACTTGAGGGGATTATTGGGTTTTCCCCAGGTTGAACAACTTCTACTTTAGAAAATCGTAGATGGTGAGGCCTGTCTGCATAAACCATTCATGCAAACTACCAAGTTGCTATTGTGTGGCATTTCTCTCTCTATTTTGGCCATTGTTCTTCCCAGGAGAGGGCCTGCCCTCGAGGTACATTCTGCCTATAAGTAGTCCCAGTTTTTGAGGGTCTCTTTGGAGAACTCCCTGCCATGCTAGCAGACCAGCACTCTGTTAGTTGAGTGATCCCCTCAGCCGCCTCTCTTTGCTGAGCTCCATTCTTCTACTGCTTTCTGGACTGAAGACCGAAGACTTCAGGAGATGTGCAATATCACTGCCTTTACACCCTCTCTGCCGTCCTTTATCAATTCAGTGTCTTAAATCTGTAACTGTATATTCACTAGTTAAAACCTATTGCATGTTTTGTAGCATCACTAGCTTCTGAATATATCAATACTGTTTTATGTTCTAAAAGCCTTTACAGAATTCATAAACATAATCCACTTGTCGTCCTAAATCTGTGACCATATGGACCTAATTTGACCAAATCGTCATCTTAAATTAAACCTCCTACTTCCTACAAAAGCATTTTCCCCTGATTTCTTCTCTTCTAGCATTTTAAAAACACTATCCTGGAACAATAAACAGGTATGTTTTTACTTTACTGGGGACTGCCAAAAGGATTTAGGCATTTATTGCTGCCATTCCCAAACTGTCCCCTTTTTAGTCAGCAGCCTATGTGTATGGAAAGACAAGGTAGCCATCTGTGAGTCATCTAACTTGGTTAGAAGAAGACCACACCTCTTTCTGGATTATGTTTAATAGGCCCGGGGTATAGCAAAGGAGGTTGTTAGCAGAGAGAGTTAGGCCATTTCCACACTACACTGTATTAGTGCTATTATTCCCTTTTCAACATCCTGTGGAATTCTGGGGCTTGTAGTTCACTGAGGCCAAAGAGCTCCCTGGCTGAGAATTCTAAATGCCCCTCCCTGAACTGCAAGCCCCAGGATTCCATAGGATGTGGAAAGTGGAATAATAGCACCATAACAGTGTAGTGTGGAAATGGCTTTAGTGATCTTTATGGCTCCAATGGCTCAGAATTTATGCCTATTTTACAGTAATAATGACTTAATGCTTTTTTGCCTTGTTTTAGTTTGAAATAGTACACTTTAAAGAATGTAATTTATATTCCAATGTTTATGTTTGATGAGAAATGGCATATAGTTTAATAAAAGCAAAAGGTTATGCAATTTCTCCCTTGATAATAAAACTATAAAATGGATTTAAATATTTTATCTTTATTAATTCTTGGTAGTGTAACTTGGAATCCAGAACTAAATCCACCAAAGAAGTGCCTTTGCATTTAGTGAGAAAGAGGAAATGAGAGAGACCCTATTAATTTGGTTGTACAATCAATCCAGACAGAGGCCCTTTTTGCACCTTACCTCGTTGCGGCAGTGGGGAGCGCCGCTCGCACTCGCCGCTCATGACAGCCCTTCTGCCTCCTGCATCGGCTTCCTCGTAGCGTGACCGTCGCGCTAGCGCTCCGCCCCTTCCTTCCGCAGCGCAGTCTGGGAGCTGTAGGCTGCACTGGGGGAAGGAAGCGCGATTGGCCCGGCTTGCTGAAGCACCGCACGCAGGTAAATGCGCGAGGGCACTGCGAACATTGTGCAAGTGCGAAAAAATGTGCACGCACCCCGCTTTAGCCTCATGAGCGTCGCGTGAGTGGGAGTGCGTTGTACGGAGCGACGCTCCCATTCACGCGATGCTCAAGGGGGGCTCGTGCAAAAAAAAAAGGCATGTGAAAAGGACCAGAGATAGGTAAGTGAGTAGAAATTGTGCAATGCATGTAGTTAGTTTAGTTAACTTCAGTTTAAGTCAATTTAGTGAAAATTAATTTCATTAAAATGAGTATAATTTAGTTCATTTTCTTTTATTTAGTTAATAAACTAAAGAAAAACAATCTAGTTCAGTTGCATTTATGGCAGAAGATCCCCCGAACAATGTCTTTTTAAAAAATATAATAAATTTTATTAACATTAATGTAACATTGATAAGACAGTACAACTTTCACATACAATACAAGCATCTATTCTAAAAAACATATATGCATATATATAAACATATATTTATCCTCCCCCACCCTCCCTACTTGTCGAACCGCAAGAGTAAAGTGCTCATTTATCTGTTTCTTTCTTTCAAAACTTAGGCCATTTCCACACGGGGGTAAATCCTTGTGCTGGGACGACCGGACACGGAGGTCGTCTACACCGCAGGGTGCGCTAGAGAGGTGAAAAAAGGGAAGGTTCTAGACCTCAAACTGCCCTCGCGCAGCCGTGGGGGTGGCGCTCCGTGTTTTATAAAGATCACTTTTCAAGTGGTCTTTTTAAACCTTGTGCACGCTACTCCGTCGCAGTGCCCCATTTAGAACTGCAGGGACGCGCTAGCGCATCCCTGCAGAGCTGCCTGGGGCAGGCTTCCGGCTGGCGCGCTGCCCCGATTGGTGGAGCGCTGCTGGAAGTCGCCGGCCGCCATTTTGGGAACCACTGAGCACCACTGAGCGCCGCCGAGCTCCGCCGACGTTTAGAGTGGTGAATTTGTGCTGTTCCTGCGGGGACGCAGCACCCCGCTGCAAGGTAAGCTCTGTCCCCGCGTGCGCCGCCCCGTTTCCCCCGTTTTGCCACCCCCCGTGTGGAAAGGGCCTCTGTCTTTATTCCCTATGCATCACTCCTTTCTACT
This sequence comes from Iguana delicatissima, assembly GCA_948472985.1. Taxonomy (NCBI): domain Eukaryota; kingdom Metazoa; phylum Chordata; class Lepidosauria; order Squamata; family Iguanidae; genus Iguana; species Iguana delicatissima. Next base: position 13,269 of record CAOKZL010003806.1, on the reverse strand, counting down.
ATTTCATCTTATCACTTATTTCAAAGTTGGTTTTAACCTTGTTTTTATATAATCTTTATATCATTTTTATAGATTTTTATACATTCATTTTTTATCAATTCTACTTAATATAGATTTCCCACATATCTCTAGTCTATATCTCTACCTATTTCTAACCTATATCCCTTTTGATAGTAACCTAAGCATTTAAACTTGTACATCTTTTCTTTACAGTCTCTTACTGTACGTTCCTAACATTGTAGGTCTTTTTCCATTTTATTTCTTTCTGTCTCATTATTCCTTATCAGTTTAGCGTAGCATTTTTGCCCCAGTAAGATTCCCAAAGGGGAAATACCATATTCCATTCCTCGATAAATTTCTTCTTCATGTTACCTTTTTTTTACTTTATTTTTATAAAATCATGTATAATGCTTTGTTTATATTTATACATTTGGTTGCTTAACATATTTATACATAACAATAAAATCACACCAAGTCTATTATTATATATTATATATTATTGTTTATATACATTTTCCCTAACTTCCTCCGCCTTTCCTCTAGAATCTTTTCAACAGTATTTTAGTATTCTGAAATTCCCCAGACACATCCATACTAAAACTCAATGCTTCTCTATCATTTCTTTTTTTTTTAACAACCCCAGCTGGTTTTACTTTATAGCATAATCAAATAATTTTTCCATATCCAACTCTGTCACTTTGTCTTTACACTACATATATCAAAACCAATATCCTTTTTTCCACATAAATTCAGTCATATATTCCCAATCCTTTTCAATTGTTTCTGTTTGTTTCCCTTTTAAATAGTATGAAAATATGTCAAATTGTTTTAACTCACCCACTTTCTGTGTCCATTTCTGTATATCTGGAACCGTTGGCAATTTCCATAATCTTGCGAACTCAATTCTTGCAGCTGTAATCAAATTAAGTATTATTCTTTTGTTCTTCACTTGAAAGGTTTTGCTAAACATAAATATCATATTTAGCAAATATAGTTTGGGCATCATGGGAAATGATATGTTAAATATTTCTTGAATAGTCTCATGTATTTTAGTCCAATACTTTTTTTGTTTTTTCACAAGTCCACCAAATGTGGTAGAATGTACCCAATTTCTCTTTACATTTCCAGCATTTATTATTACAAACTTCATACATTTTATCAATTCTTTCTGGTGTTAAGTAACACCTATACATCATTTTGAAATAGTTTTCTTTTAGATCTTGGGCACTAGTAAATTCCATTGTATTTTTCCATGCCATTTCCCAATTCTCTAATGTTATTTCATGCTGGATATTTCTTGCCCATTTTATCATTACCTCTTTAACTTTCTCATCCTCTAATTTGTGGGCAAGTAAATATTTATAAAATGAAGAGATTTTTTGTTTAGTTTTCAAGAATATTATGGTTTCCAATTCATTGTATGATTTTTGTGTTGAAAAGCCTTCCAACTTTACATCCATTAGGAATCTTTCTTTCAATTGTAAATATGGAAACCAATTGAGTTTGATACTTTCTTTCTCTAATTCTTCGCAAGTTCGTATTGTAATTATTTCGGATCTGTCCCATATTATAATATTATTATCTTAGCCATTCTTGTTTTCCGTCTGTCCATTTTCCATAGAAAGCCTCTTGCGGAGATAGCCACAAAGGTATTCTTACGTAAGTTTGTTTTTTTATATTCTTCCAAATTTTTCATAGGGATTTTCTAATATAGTGGTTGTTGAAATCTTTATTGATCTTTTCTTTACCATACCAGGGATAGGCATGAAAACCGAATCTCATATTAGCTCCTTCAATTGTGAATGTCCTTACATCTTTTAAAGTGATCCAGTCACTTATCCATACCATGGCATTTGCATGGTAATATTGCCTCAACTCTGGTAAACCACATCCTCCTTTCTTTGGAAGTTCCGTCACTAACTTCCACCTGATCCTTGGTTTCTTGCCTGACCAAATGAATTTTGATATTTCTTGTTCCCAAGATTTGAATGGTTTGTCATTTGTTATAATGGGCAGAGTTTGGAATAGAAAGTTAAATTTAGGTAAAACATTCATCTTTATGGCCGCGATTCTTCCAAAGAGGGACAGGTTTAAGTTTGTCCACCTTTTTAAGTCCATTGTAATTTCTTTCCAATTTTTTTTGTAATTATTATCAAATTATCAAATAAATCCTTGTTTGATTCTGTAAACCAAATCCCTAAATATTTTATTTTCTTCTCAATTTTAAATCCGGATGATTTGGCAATCTCTTCTTTTTCTTCTCATCTCATCTTCTTAACCATAATATAAGATTTATTTCTATTTATTTTTAATCCTGCTGCTATTCCGAATTTGTCTATTTCTGTTATCAGTTTTTTAATCCCTGTCTTTGGTTCTTCAATGAAGAAAATAAGATCATCGGTGAATGCCCTCAATTTGTATTCTTGGTCTTTTATTCAAATCTGTCACAGGTTGAGAAGCATGATGGGACCTGTTGTTACTCCTGGCTTCATATTTTCCCACCACTAGAGGGTGAGAACGCAAAGCTGCTTGTAGTTGTTTAGTCTAGCTTTCTGTGAACGCTTCCCATGTGAAACCTAAACGTATTCAAGGTCTTCTGCTGCCTGCAGCCGCAACATTGTTATGGTTAAGGGAACGCCTTGTTATTGAATATGTATACTTAAAAACACGGCTTTTGAACAGGCTGTGCCTTTTTCTTGTTTCCTTTCCTTTCTGCTCTGGACGAGGAGATGGCTCGCTGCGCTGTAACTTAATAGTCTGCTACTTGATCTATTGCCCGCAATAAAGACTGTTAGCCTGCTGCCTCGTGTTGGCTGTGATGTTTTTCCTATTGATGGTAATGCCCCTGGCGGGTTTTTCAACATGGTAGCAGAGGATGGTTTTGAGAGGTGTTTTTTGAGGTGTTTTTACAATGGCTCATGTGGTGCCTGGGGGCCTGCCTCTCGTTAAGCTAAATGCAACTAATTACTTGGCATGGTCAGCTCGCATGGAAAAGTATTTGCAAGCTGAGGGGCTGTGGGGTGCTTTCACAGCTCCCCCGACTCTGCAGGGGACTGCTGCGGAGATAGCAGTGGCAACGAGGCGTGCCATGTCTGTCCTCTTTCTGGCTGTGGAGGATGACCAGCTCACGCATATCAGGGATCTTGCCACCCCTCGTGAGGCCTGGGCGAGGCTGCGGGAGTTGTTTTTGAGTCAATCAGCAGCCGCCAAGTACGCCCTGTGCGCCCGTTTATATGGGATGAAACTGGCCCCTGGTGTCCCGGTGAGGCAGCATTTGGCTGAGATGTTGGAGCTGTTTTCGTCACTTCGGGAGAGAGGCAAAGTGTTGCCTGAAAGTGACAAGGTATTTTGCATCTTGAATTCTCTTGATAGTTCCTGGAATCTGGTGGTGTCCTCTCTTCAATCCATGCCAGAGAGGGAGTTAACCGTTCCTTTGGTTTCTGCTCGTCTGCTGGAAGAAGAGGAAAAGCGCGCAAGGAATGCAGAGACTCCCACACAGCCGGCTCCAGCTGCAGAGGCCTGTGCTGGGAGAAAAAGTTCTCCGGCTGCTGAGGCGAGGCAGGAGGGGCTGGTGAGAGCCCACGCTGTGCGAAGGTGCTTTCGCTGTGGGTCTGCTTCTCATCTGAAGCGTGATTGCCCGCTCCTGAAGCAAGGGGAGCAAAGCTTCACAGGCGCCGGTGCCAGGGGCCGTGGCAGAGGAGGCAGAGGAGGTCGGGCCAGAGGACGGCTGAGAGTTGCTGTTGCCGTGGGAGATGCTGTTGCGGACACTGTTTCAGACTCTGTGGAGGCAGGTGATTCCGTTTGGCTTCTAGACAGCGGTTGTTCCCAGCACCTGGTCAATTCTGAAGATTTATTTGACTGTTTGGATTCTGCCAGTGTTTCCTCTGTGACATTAGCTGATGGGACAAAGGCTAAAGTTTGTGGCGAAGGTGTGGCTTTTGTCCCTGCCCTTGACATGGGTTTGAAAAATGTTTTGTTTGTTCCCTCTCTTGATTTCTGTTTGCTTTCTGTGGGGCAACTAACAGAGTCAGGGTTCAAGGTTGAGTTCTATGGGAAGCAAGGTAAAATCCTCAAAGATGGGGTGGTATGTGCTGTGGCTACACGAGAAGGGAGGCTGTTCTTTCTTGAGCCACGACACACTGTGTGTAATTTGTATGGCAATGTCCCACAACATGATGAGTGCCTTCATCTCCTCCACCGGCGCGCAGCGCATGTAAGCTTTCCTGTGTTAAAGAGGCTTGCTGGTTGTTGTAAAGGGTGTACTTTGAAGCCTTGTAATGTCTTTCTTGACTGTGCTATTTGCAAGCAAGCTAAATCTAAACAACTCCCAGCACCGAGAGTTAGTTTTCGTGTACCAACCGCCCCATTTCAGTTGGTACACTGTGATATTGTGGGTCCTATGAGTAAACCTTCCCTAGGGGGAGCTAGATATTTCGTCATTCTCGTAGACGATTTTAGCAGGTTCATTTTCTGCTATTTGTTGAAACAAAAGTCTGATGTGTGTCAAGTTCTCAAGAACTGGTGTTCCTTGGTTGAAAGGCAATTTGGTTATTCCCTGCAAAAGCTTCAAACCGACAGAGGAATGGAATTCCTGTCGGAGAACTTGCAACAATGGATCAAAAAACAGGGTATAGTGCACAGGGCGACTGCCGGCTATTCTCCTCATCAGAATGGAGTGGCTGAGCGGAATGCAGGAGTTCTGCAGACTCGAATGCATAGTTTGCTGCTTGATGCAGATCTGCCTCTGAGTTTTTGGGGTGAGGCAATTCTGACTGCCTGTTACATACACAACAGGCTGTGGAGTTCTGTGGTTAATACTACTCCCTATGAGTGTTTGTTTGGTAAACAACCTTCCATTGCACATCTGAGAGTCTTTGGGAGTTTTGCTTGGGTGCACATCCCCAAGGGGCAAAGAAGGAAGGGGGAGCCTAAGGCCCAGCGTATGCGTTTTGTTGGCTATGAGCCCAACTGCAAGGGGTATCGTTTTTACGCTGGTGGCAATTCCTGTGTGGTGTCTAGGAATGCCTCTTTTGAGGAACACGCTAATTGGTCGCGTGTTCAGGCAGCGTCTGAAGTTTTTCTCCCTGTGGCTGGTCTGCCAGCGTCTCAGCCACTGCAGCCTTCAGTCTCTGCTCCACTCCCAGCCTCCGCTCCCAGTTCCTCAAGGGTTGAAACAGAAGAGGAGAGAGGCGCGTGGAGGAGAAGAGCTGTAAGTGATGTGCGAAGGTCTTGCACAGGGGAGAGAGAACGCGAGGGCTCAGTGAAAAGGTCTCACAGTGCTGAGGACAGGGACGAACCTTTGCAGGATCGTCCCATTCCCAGACGGTCTCAAAGAAAAACGAAAGGCATTCCACCTAAACGTTTTTCCCCTGAGTCTCTCGCAGTTCGTGTGTGCGCCGTAAACTGTGAGCCTCAGTGCGTTGCTGATGTTGTGAAAATGCCTGAGCAACAGGCAGAACCCTGGTGGGATGCAATGCAAAGTGAAATGGATTCCATTATTCAGCATGATGTGTATTCTCTTTGTAATTTGCCCAAGGGTGTGAAGCCAATTGACAGCAAATGGGTCTACAAGTTGAAACCCACTGCTGATGGGCATGTGAAATATAAAGCGCGCCTAGTGGCACGCGGGTTCTTGCAAGATCCTAGCCTTGCTGATCCCTGTGTATATGTTCGAGGGAAAGGGGAGAGTTTGGAAATTCTCCTTGCATATGTGGATGATCTGTGCTTGGTCAGTGCTACACAAAAACAAGTGCAAGTGTTTGAGAAAGAGCTGGGGAAAAGGTTTCAGGTGAAAAACCTAGGCCCAGTACAGAGCTTTCTTGGAATTGAAGTACAGAGAACTGAAAAAGGTATTCTGCTGTGTCAGAAACAAAAGATTGTAAAATTGTTAGAATTGTGTCAAATGTCTGACTGCAAACCGGTACAAACTCCAATGGTGCCAGGTTTTTTGAAAAATACCTGTGAGGAATTATTTCCTGATATACACCTATATCAGTCTGTCATTGGGAGCCTTTTGTACTTAGCTGGTACTAGCCGGCCTGATATTGCTTTAAGTGTCAACATTCTGGGCAGAGCGTGTGCTAAGCCAACCCAGTATCATTGGCAGGGTGTGAAAAGGGTACTCAGGTACCTAAAAGGTTCCCTTGATTATTGCCTAAGCATTTGTCCTGATCAGATGCCAAACCTTGTCTGTTCATCAGACAGTGATTTCGCTGAGGATACTGTGGACCGCAAAAGCACAACTGGTTTTCTTGTCAAATACAGTGGTGTAGCAATCGACTGGAAGGCTAAAAAACAGTCTTGTCTTGCTTTATCAACTGCAGAGGCAGAGTTTGTGAGCCTATCTGCGCTCTGTACTGAGTTGGTTTGGTTCTTGCAGTTGCTACAAGACCTGCATGTGTCTGTGCCATTACCAATACAAATATGTTGTGATTCACAAGCCTGCATTCAAATGGCAGTGTCTGACCGGGTGTCTTCTCGATCAAAACACATTGACATCAAATTTCACAATGTGAAACAATATGTACAAGAAGGAAAAGTGTCCCTTACCTATGTGTCTTCAGAAGAAAACGTGGCTGATGTGTTTACCAAGCCACTTCCTGCTAATGCATTTGGTCAGCACGTTAGCAAACTGGGGTTGATGGAGTCTCCAATGCAAGGTAGCTGAAAATATTTCGCAAGGAGTAGGGGAGTGTCACAGGTTGAGAAGCATGATGGGACCTGTTGTTACTCCTGGCTTCATATTTTCCCACCACTAGAGGGTGAGAACGCAAAGCTGCTTGTAGTTGTTTAGTCTAGCTTTCTGTGAACGCTTCCCATGTGAAACCTAAACGTATTCAAGGTCTTCTGCTGCCTGCAGCCGCAACATTGTTATGGTTAAGGGAACGCCTTGTTATTGAATATGTATACTTAAAAACACGGCTTTTGAACAGGCTGTGCCTTTTTCTTGTTTCCTTTCCTTTCTGCTCTGGACGAGGAGATGGCTCGCTGCGCTGTAACTTAATAGTCTGCTACTTGATCTATTGTCCGCAATAAAGACTGTTAGCCTGCTGCCTCGTGTTGGCTGTGATGTTTTTCCTATTGATGGTAATGCCCCTGGCGGGTTTTTCAACAAAATCCCCTTTATTTCAGAATTTTCTCGTATGTCTTGTTCAATATTTCCAAAATTACAATAAATAATAAGGGGGATATTGGGCATCCTTGCCTTGTTCCTTTGCAAATTTGTATTTCATCCGTTGTTTCTCTGTTTACTATTAACTTTGCCTTTTGTTCTTTATAAATAGCTTTTATCCAATTGACAAAGTGTTCACCACAGTTTGCTCTTTGTAAGACTTCTGTCATGAATTGCCAACTAAGGCCATTTCCACACGGGGGCAAAAGAATGTAGCAGCGCGACCTCGGACAGAGGTCTTCTATACCTTAGAGTGCGCTGCATCATCTTTAATTTTTCAGTTCTACATCTCAATCCACGCAGAGATGTCTCCAACCGTCATCGCGGGCGCTTTTTAAAAACCAGGAAAAAGGTTGTCTTTTTCCCCCTGAACCGCGCTACTGTGTACATGTGCGGTTGTGTAGAAGCGCAAATATGCGCTGACTCACCCATAAGATCAACGGAGGGCGGGCCGTGGGTGTGGACAGCTTCAGCAGTTGGCTTGCCTCACAAGGAACAGGACGGTGCCATTTTTTAATCCTTGCAAAGTGAGAGCCACAGCAGGAGAAAAGAAAAAGGAGTTCAGGTATGTAAATTTCGGATTTTTCTTTACTTCATTTCAGAGAAATTGTACATGCACATCTTTGAAAGTTTGAAGACAGTGTGGGGCCACAAGAAACTGAATGTCCCGTGTTTCCTTGGTGGGGAATGGGCTTTGCCTGTGTGTTTGTGTGTGTCTCAGACTTGTGGGGCAAGTGCTGAATGCTGGCCCTTGGTAATTTCTTATTTTTGGCTGGGGGAGAATTACCATGAGGCTGAGAGAGTGTTAGACAACGGGGACCCCGGGAAGGTTTGTGAGAGAGGAAGAGAGCAAGGTTTGTGTGTGCACGTATGAATTGTTTGAGCACTGTTGGGAGCTGGGAGAGTGTGACCGGGCGTGCTTGAGGCAAGGGGGAGGGAAGGAGGTGTGGAGGGAGGGGTGTGTGGAAGGAAAGCAGGAGAGATGGAAGGAGAGAGAGAAGTAGGCGGGTGTGAGATGGTCCAGGGCTTCTTTGAGCAGAGAGAGTGTGACTGGGTGTGCTTGAGGCAAAGGGGAGGGAAGGAGGTGTGGAGGGAGGGGTGGGAGGAGGCAGAGAAAGAGGCTGGTGGGGTGCTGAGAGAAAGAGAGAGTGCCACCACGGCTGAGGTAGAGTTCTGGAAAACTGTTTTAAAGAGTACTCACCCTCCTATAGTCCCCAAGGCAAACAGTGGATGCCAGCAGCACATGCTCTATGGCAAGGCACACCTCTATCACGACAGCAGCCACTGTGGAGATCCCCCGGCTGAAAGTGTTGGCTGTCTTCCTGTAGATCAATGGGCTTGTCAGACACCATACAGTCATGGCCACTCTCTCTTCGACAGGGATGGGTTGCCGCATCTCTGTGGGTCTTCTCTCAGCTGGGGACAGAGATGGTCTGCGATCTCGAACAGGGTGGCTTTGGTCATCCTAAAGTGGTAGAGCCACTGGTCATCATCCCACTTTGCAAGAACCTCTTCAGTCCACCACGTCCTGTGCATCCTCTCCCTAACCCACCATCTTCTGTGGCGTGGCACACTTTCCAAGCAGCCTACCAGCAGGGTCACTAAATGGCTTAAGACCTCCTCCTTGTCATCTTCCAGATACGGCCTGTATCTGTACCTCCTTGCTGTGTCTCTGGCCCACTGCCTTTGGAAGGTTTCCATTACAATCCCCAGCACCGTAATACACGGCCCAAGGGCCCTGTAAATGGTGACCATCCCCTCTTCTTCCATAGCCAAATGAACCAGAAAGACAAAAGACTCCAAACACCGCACAAAAAACTCTCTCCTATCTCTCTAATGCTCTCTCCACGAAGCTTCAGAGGAAAAGGAGGCGGAGGGAGGGGGAAGTCATCGGAGGAGCTAGGTGGCGCTGCGCATGTGCTCACGTGCACACTTACGGAATGACACAATAATGCAATGATGAACGGAGCCATTTTTTTAAAAAAAAACACAGCCAATCACCGGCAAAGGGGGGGGAGCTGAGATTACTGGGAGTGGCTATGAAGAAATGGTGTAGATCTTTAAGCACACGCTAGCACATGCTAGCCTGTTCAACAATACCGTCGTTTAGAATTTCTTAAATTAAAGTCTGTGCTGGCGCAGCTACATAATACAATGGACGGAAGCGTTGCTGCGTGATTTCATAACTTCGTGTGGAAAGGGCCTATCTTTGTCGAATGCCTTTTCCGCATTCAAGAAAAGTATTGCCAGTTGCTTCTCATTTCTTTTCTCAAAATATTCAATTGCATTTAATAAAATTCTTGGATTATTTCTAAGATGCTGGTTAGGAAGAAAACCATTTTGGTCTGTTTGTATTATATCGTTTAGAACTTTTCTAAATCTGGTTGCTAATATTATTGTAAATATTTTATAATCAGTGTTGAGCAAGGATATAGGCCTGTAGTTTTCTGGTTGCGCTGAATCTTTCCCTTCTTTCGGGATTAACACAATATTTGCATATTTCCATGATTCTGGAATCCCTTTCTCCTTTACCTCATTTAGTATTTTTGTTAAAGGTGATATAATTTCTGGTTCGAACAGTTTATAGAAATTAGATGTGAAGCTGTCTGGACCCGAAGACTTGGAAGTTTTTAACTTCTCTATCGCTTCTGAGACCTCTGTCCTTGTAATTTCTTTGTTTAATAAGTTTTTCTGGTCTTCCGATATTGTCCATGTTTTATGTTTTTCCAAGTACTTCTTTATTACTCTCTCCTGCTGTTCTTTTTCATTTTTATATAACTGAGCATAATATTTTTGGAAAATGTTTTTAATTTGTCCTTGATTTGTAGTTTCTCTTTGTCCCATTTTCATATTAAAGGTTCTTCTTTTTTCTCTCTCTTTACGTAGTCTATAGGACAACCATTTTCCAGGTTTATTAGAATGTTCAAACTGGTTCAGATGGCAGTATTTCATTTTTTTTTCTATCTCCATCATATTTTGGGCTGCTATTTGGTCTTGTATTGATTTAACTTCCAACCTTAATTTGTAATTTGCATTATTTTCTCTGAGCTCTTTTTCTTTTCTTTTCAGCAGGTCTAATAGCTTCTCCAATTCTTGATTTGCTTTCCTTTTTTTTTATAGGACCCCATTTTGATAAAATGCCCTCTAATTACAGCCTTACCGGCATCCCAGATTGTATTCATTGCAGTTTCCGGCTTTGTATTTTCGTTAAAGTAATTTTTTAATGCTTCTTTCAAATTTTCTATGATTTTAGTATCCTTTAAAAGGATATCATTAAGTCTCCAGTTATATTGCTTAGTTTGTCTAAACTTTAATCGAAGTAATATGGGGTTGTGATCCGATGTTATCTTCGGAAGTATTTCCATGTCATATATGTTAGTATGTAATATTTTTGAAATTAGAAAATAGGCGATTCTTGACATGGTATCATATCTATCCGAATAGAATGTATACCCTTTTTCGGATCCATGTCTATATGTCCAAACATCTAATAAGGACAGCTTTTCCATCATCTGAAAGAGACTGTATGGAAGTTTTCCATGTTCTTGTTTTGCCTGCTTGATATTAGACCTATCTTCTACTGGATTCAATACTCCGTTCAAGTCCCCCCAAATTATAAGATTATCACGGGTTTTTTCATTTGCGTCATCTGCAATGTGTTTCCTGATCTTTGAGTAAAATTTTCCTTTGCTTTGTATTGGCGCATATATTCCTACTAATAGTACAATCGAGTCTTGTATTTGCAGTTCTAACATTAAGTAATGTCCTTCGGGGTCAGAGAAGATTTCTTTCACCACATATGAATCTTTAACATAAATCACCAGACCTCGTTTTTTCTTCACAAAGGAAGAGGTAAAACACCGCCCTAGCTTCGGATTTTTTAAATATTTGACATCATTTTGTGCTATTCTTGTTTCTTGTAGTGAAATAATATCATAATTTGTTTTCTCAAGATAGTGGAATATATGCTTTCATTTATACTGAGAATTTATTCCTTTGATATTCCAGGAAAATATTTTTACTTCTTTATTCGCCATTCTCCAGTTGAATTTTTAAGTTTTTCTTTCTTATCTTTAATTTTCTTCCATAAATTCTGTTTCACTCTCTTTTTGTAAATCTTCTTCTTCTTCTCTGTCTTTATCCTGATTACTCTCTAGTTCTTCCATTTCCTCTATGGATTCTGCTTCTAGTGGCTCAGAGACTCCTTTTCTTGTTCCTGTCTTTCCAAATTCTGCTGTCCATTTCTTCCCTTTTCTTTCCTTCCTTGATCTTCTATTTCCTTTTTCAGCTTTTCATAGACTTCTCTTGCTTTTTCAATATTGGTGATATTATACCTTTTTTGGTTATATGTAAAGAAGATCCCTTCAGTTTTGTTCCATGTGTAGTTTATTTTTTGTTTTATTAAATATTGCGTGATGAATCTATACTTTTGTATCTTCTTAAGTTTTTCTGCAGATATGTCTTTATATATATTTACTTGTTGAGAATCAATATTCAATTTCTCATAATAACTTTTTTGCAATATAATCTCTCTTGTCCTCAGATTAGCGAAGATAACGACAATATCTCGTGGAAGGTTTCTTTCTTTGGTTATTCTTGAATTAATTCTAAAGATCCTTTCCATGCTTGCATGTAGCCTTTCTTCTGTCAATTGTGTATACTCCGCCAAAACCTGTATTATTTTATCATAAATGCTTTCTTGTGCCTCTTCCCTGACACCTTTGAGTTTCAGGCAGCGTTCCCGATATCTCAGTTCCATCCTGTTTATTGCCATTTCTTCTTCTTGTTGTTTTTCTTTTATTTGTTGTGTTTTTCTTTCTATTTGCCTTGACTTCTCTTCAGATTTTATCTCTACTTCAGATTTTATTGTCGCCATTTCCTTGGTAATTGTATCCATCTTTTTACTTAGTCCTTCAATTTCCTGCTTTATTTCATTCACGTTACCTTTTAAAGAATTCATGATTATATCCACCTAAACTATATCATATAGTTTTATTAACCATTCTTCTATCCTTGGAGTTCTTTTCTGTTTCCATATCTGAGCATAACAGTGTCTTGCCGTTGTTATCATATATAAAAGGATTTTCTTTTGGATTTTATCTAATTGTATACAGTCTATCATGTTAAGTAAATATATTTCTGGTATTAATTGGAATTTTAACTTTATTGTCTCTTGTATTTTGTTATGTAGGTCTTCCCAAAATCTCCTTGCTTGTTTACATCCCCACCATATGTGATAAAGTGTGCCCCGTTGTTCACATTTCCAACAGGTATCCTTTACTTTGTTGTGGATCCTTGAGATCTGTACCAGTGTTATATACCACCTATAGAGCATTTTGTAATAGTTTTCTCTCAATCTGGCTGGTTTAAGCAGCTTCCATGTGGTATTCTATGATTTTTCCCATTGATCCATCATAATTATATGATTAAAGTTTTGGGCCCATTTTACCATAGTTGTTTTAACTACTTCTTGTTCATTTTGTAGATTTAGATGATGTTTATATATTTTACTAATTCTATGCTCTGTACCTGGTTTTAGTATCTTATCAAATTCTTTTCCCTCTGTTTCAAAGCCTTCCGCTAGTTTATCCATTTTATACCTGTCTGCTAGTTGCATTAATAATAACCAATGAGTATTTAAGCTATAAGACATATTATCACCCTGTATATTCAAAATATTCTTATATATTATCCATTTGTTTGTTATAGGTATCTCTCTTTTGTAAAATGCTTCGTGGATCGATACCCAAAGTGGGATTTTTAAATATAATTGTCTTTTATATTTTAACTAGGCTGTCGAAAGGGCTTTTTGTAAAAAATGAACTTTAAATTTTTTATCTATTAATGCCTTTCCATACCACATATACGCATGCCACCCAAAATAAAGTCCTTGTCCCTCTAAATACAGTAATCTTGTATTTCGTAACGTTAGCCAATCAGTTACCCATTCTAAACAATTTGAATAAAAATATAATTCCAGATTGGGTAATCCCATTCCTCCTCTTTCTTTGGTATCTTCCAGAATCTTAAGTTTTATTCTTGGTTTTTTTCCTCTCTATATAAATTTTATCAGGTCTTTATTCCATTCTTTAAAAGGT